>JBBBDQ010000407.1:1225000-1255000 GCA_037127315.1 Ascarosepion bandense
TTACTGGTGATTTTTTTTAAGTGATAAATATATTGTTTTTTAGCTTTATATGAACATCAAGAAACGGAATTTTGTTATTGTCTTTGAGCTCATGGATAATTTTTGCGATGAGCTATTTTCAAAATTTGATTTGGGTTTAATCAAAAGAACTAACTAACGTCTATATCCACTGGGACCAGTTGATATAAACTTGACTCAAAGAGTTGTGAGTTCAATACCAGGCTACAGCATTGGTGAACAAGTACCTTACAGAGTTAGAGGGAGAGAACTCATAACTACCAAAAGGGACTGTATGCAAAGAATGAAGGTCATATATCCCAGTGATTGTAATAAAGGGTTCGGTTCGAACTTCCTAGCATCTGAAGAAGGCCGGAGCGTAGAACGGCCGAAACGTCGTTCAAATGGCAAAAAAACGTGTATAATAGTCCTAATAATGCAAGTAGTGTAATTACTTTTGGGATTAGTTATCTTTTTATATATGGAGGAATTTATTTATTGATGCGATTTTGTAATTTTTAAGTACGTATGGAGAAATTATGCGATTGTTTGTATATCAGTGTAGCTATTTTTATATGATAGGTCGTAGAGAAAATCCTGGTCTATGTGTTTTACATTACCATAAAGATATCCTCTTTGGTCATCACAAACAATTTATTGATTTTTAAACTACTAACGTCAGCATATAAAGATCCAAAGAATCATTGCCATGACCAAAGACGCATTTCAGCTGCTAACCAGAGTACTGAAAGACTGGAAAATTTCATTAGAAACAAGGAAAATAGTTCTGGATTGCTATGTGATATCTGTCCTTCTGTATAGAAATAAATGCTGAATGATATCATCAAAGATGAAGGAGAGGCTTGAGCTAGCAGAAATGTGGTTTAACAGAAGGATGCTGAGGATACCATGAACAGAGTACGTGTGCAACGATGAGGACTGGGAAAGGTTGCAAACGAGAAGAAAACTGATAATAGATATCAGGAAGAGACAAATGAGGTTCCTGGGATACGTAATGAGGAAGGAGGGCCTGGAGAACTTGATACTCATAGGTCGGATAAATGGAAGGAAAGACAATAAATGAAAGGGAAAGCAACACGAGACGTAGTTGTTAGGTCTGAGCAAATGGTTGACGGAACGGTGCTCAGAAGAGATACCAAGAGAAAAATTATTGAGAGCAACAAGAGACAGAGCCAAGTGGTAGTCCATGATTGCCCACGTCCTGAAGTGACACGGCGCATGAAGCAGAAGAAGAACGTCAGTGTTGCTTGCAGTGATTAATTTATTTATGTATTTTTTAATGAATCTGCTGGAATTTTTTCTTCATTTGGTAAATTTTGCTGTGCCATCGAGGATAGTTTTTAATTTTTGTTATAATCTAGTCGGTTGAGAAGTAGATGTTTATTGATTTAATCGGCACGTCCGATGATGATATCGACATTGTTGCGTAAGTATTTTGCAGCTAATTTTAGTTTGGTTATCAGCATATTATTGTTAGTTTGGTTTTATGGCAAATCAACCTCGGCGGGTCATTTATTGCTAACTAAATGTTTCTTTATTTATTGCTGGTAATACCTTTTCCTTTCAACAATTTATTGTTTGTTTTTATATAAGTTTTAGTGTCTAGTAATACTTTTTTCTTTTCGAGTATCAAGATTCATTGGGATTTGTTTTTAAGGGCAGTGTCCCCAAGTCCTACCCTTGTTATTTAACCCATAACTGGAGGAAAGGGACGGATTAATACCTTTCCCAAGGGTACCAGTGCTTAAGTGAATGCATGGTATTCAACTGGAATTCGAACTCGGCTCACCGATTTCTCTTTCCAAGCCGATATCCACTGCACCACAACTCACATCCGTCACTATACGCTTGCAATACCTGGTATTCCCAAGCGGTCACCCATCTAAGTACTGACCATGCTCAACGTTGCTTAACTTCGGTGATCGAGCGAGAACCGGTGTATTGAACCTGATAGGTCATAAGCCCGCATATTATTGTGTTTACTGTATAGAGAACAGTTTTTCAAATCTGCTTTTGGAAGATCTCTCAGATTTGAGTGTTCCGTAATAAAATTTTCTGATGTTTGATGAGGATTGAGTGGTAGGGTATTTCGATTTAAGTATTCTTTTCAATGTAGTCGAAACTTTACATTAGATACCCCCACTAGTTTGCTTAAAAACAACATAGTATGAAGCAAAAGCGTACCCAAACTTAACAAAAACAAAGTTTTTCCATAAAAAATATATATCTACTATCTACACATCTACCCATTTCAGAAACAGATTTTTATCTACGTACCTATTTACCTATCTATATCCGAAAAAAACTTTTAACCCCAGCCTCAAATTTGGCTAAAAATTACTGCCCCATCAGCAAACAAGACATCAGCATCATCAGACAGGCCCAGAAATGTATTTTATTTCATGATGAATGTGGACTAGAAAAAGCAACCCTAATTTCTGCATCTCCATGGGGGCGTATGATTCTGCAGAGCCCTGCAACTTGGTATGGATCTTTTTGGAATGGAATCTTAGGAACATCTTCGAGTTACGTAACACCGGACTTTACCGAGACGATGGATTAATAATCCTCCGGAAAACTAATCCGCTAAAAACGGATAAACCCAGAAAAGATCTAATAATTTTTTTCAAAGACCACGATCTTAACATTAGCACCATAACTAACGCTAAAATGATTTCAGTTGTCAAGTAGCTGTTATAGCGCTTTCTATCTAAACTTATCTATAAATGGAACTTTGTCTGTGTGTGTGTGTCTGTGTGTGTGTGTATCCATTACCTATAGACTCCGAAATGGCTGAACCGATTTTCTTGAAAATTTAAACAGTTGTACTATAAGCGTCTGCGACTGTTCTTAGCTAGGTTTTGTGTCGAGGTACCCCCGATAAATATCGAAAATCGATAATCGAAAAAATCGGGTCATAGAAGAAATGGTCCGATTTTAATCAAATTTGATACACTCATAGACAAAGACATAAGAAACGATATTCAGAAGTTTCAAGGTTGCAGTTCTTACAATAGTGCATAAAATCTATAATATATATATATATATATAAAAGGTGAGATGTTTGTGTGTGTGTGTGTGTCTGTTTATCTGCCTGTATGCCTATTTTTTCAGCCCTTTTATTTTAGTTTTTGCTTCGGGTTTGGTTCTAAGTAGGTATAATTGTAGTTTTTAGTCTCAGCCATGATACCATTTACTCAGAGAACTTATTTAGCCTCCAAAATTCAGTTTACGACGAAAAATCTTATTTGATATCGATACCAGGAAATCAAAATTTGACTTACATCCATTCATTTTTCTTTCAATCTACGGTTTCGCTTTAACTGGAAGCAACTATTGCTTTTTTAGTCTTTCGTGCTAACGTCCAAAGTGTCTGAGCTCCAGGATCATGGATTAGTTTTAAAGCTTTCATTACACCCGAGCAACGCCGGGCTATACTGCTAGTTATTCATAAGCTTTTCCTTTTATGTAAAGTAGTGTAGGATGTTAACATCTTGATAATATCACTATTACATGTGCTATCCATTTTTGTTGATGTCGCTGTTGGTAGTCATCAATAGATGTTATTTGATGCAATTCTTTGTCTATAATTCTATATCATTAGTTCGCAGTGTTTACCAAAAGAATGGCTACAGGCTTCAGTCGTTTAAAGCATTTTTGTGAACAAAAGTATCAACTTAATATTCGGACTAAGAATTGGAGACATCAAAATCAAGACGAACACACATTTAAAATAAATTCAGTAAATGCAGAAAAAACAAAAAGGAACTTAAGACAAAGATGCATCTTCTCACCGGAATTATTCAACCTTTTCATAATTAAAAGTCTTACTAGGATTTATTAGTGACACGGTGTTAATAGCAGTCAGTCAGTCAGTTTCTATAAAACTCTATTTTTATGTCAGTCAGTTAAGTGCCATACTTGATACACGCTTTGGGCGATCATGTCTCGAAAGAGACATGACTGACTGGGCAGAAGATTATCTCGCAGTAAGTTGCCATCTGCGGTAGAGTGGTTGTCAGCCAAGGCTAGAGAACCCATTCTACCCTATTATTTAACCCATAACTAGAAGGATAAGACGGATTAATACTTATCCCAATATATCTGTCTGTAAGTGAATGCACGGAATTCAATTGGATTTCGAACTCGGCTCTCCGATTTGTCGTTCCGAGTCAATATCCACTGCACCACAAAAATAAGCAGATCAAGAAAGAATACGGCAGGATCTCTTAGAGAATGTAGCAAACTAACGTGAGAACAAAAACTAAAAGAAATTGTAAGAAGACAGAATTTATGCATGTCAACAAGAGAAACATCCCACTATTCGGACTAAGAAATGGAGGCATTAACACCAAGGAATCACAATCATTTAAACATCTAGGAAGTATTTTAACAGAGGATGGAAAGTGTGACGTCCAATTGGAATAACAAAAGAGACCTTCAAAAAACAAAACAACGCAAAAAGAAATAGAAAATAATCGTTAGAAACGAAGAAAAGAGAGTAGAAAATTTATGTTATATCAATTTTCCTATCTGGCACTTAGCACTGGAAAATCTCTTCACAAATGAAGAAGAGACTTGAGGCAGTAGAAACGTGGTTATACAAATGGTAATAGTAACGGCAATAATAGCCGTTTCCCTTTAAGGAAACATTTGGCGTTTATTGACCGAACAGACAATACTACTTTCGGTTAAAATTTACAAAATCCTTCTCTTTAAACTATTTTAGGAAATAGATTTTTCAAGTTGTATTACCGCCTTTTCCAATGCTAATAGGGCTTTTCTTTATAAATTATAAGCACTGTGGTATATAAACATCTTGATTGTGTCGTTATTTTAATTTATAGTTTGATTTTGAAGCTGTTGGTCAATCTCAGGTCATCTAGTTTCTGTTATTTGGTAAAGTTCTTTGTTTGTAAATGTATAGCGCCACTGCAAAATGTTCAAAGAAAGATAATTTTTTACTAAGGCCCGCAGGCTTTAGTGACTCAAAGTTTTGAAATCGGTAGAGCTGGGTTCGAATTCAAGTAATTCGTTACATTTACTTCCGCGCAAATACTCTTAGCAAATGTATGAATTCATCACTTCTCCCTTCGGCTATGGGCCAGATAGCAGAAAAATTAGGTTCTATAGCCCTGGTTGGCATCCAGTCTACCACAGAAAGATATGGCAACCTACTGCTGGGGAATCCTTTGCCTAGTCAGTTATGGATTGAAAAAGACATGATTACCCTAGCGTGTATCAAGTTTGACACTTAACTGATTTGGATAAAAAAAATTAAATAACAGGTCAGATTGGGTTCTATAGCTTTGGTTGGTAACCAGTCTACCGCAGAAAGAAATGGCCACTTACTGGTGCAAATCTACTGTTTAGTCTGTTAAGGATTGAAAGAGGCATGATCACCCAAGTTTGTATCAGGTATGGCACTTAACTGACTGATCTGAATAAAATAATTGAATAGTAGGACAGATTGGGTTCTATAGCCTTGGATAGCAACCAACCTACCGCAGAAAGAAATGGATGGAAAAAAAGATAATCGATCAAGCGTGTATCACGAATGGCTTTTAACTAGGCAAGTCAGTTAAGTGCCATACGTGATACACGCTTGGGCGATCATGTCTCGAAAGAGACATGACTGACTGGGCAGAAGATTGCCATTGCTTTCTACGGTTGACTTGTTGCCAGTCGATGCTATAGAACCCAATCTCTCCCATTATTTGACTCATAGGTAGAGAGGGAAGAGATGTATTATATTATTAAGTAGTAATTACAAAGGGGATCAGTTTATTACTTCATAACAATAAAAAACTGATCCCCCACTTTATGTCCATCATGTATTCAACTATTATATTGAGTCAGTCAGTTAAGGGCCATACGTGATACACGCTTGGGCGATTATGTCTCGTAAGAGACATGACTGACTGGGCAGAAGATTATCCCGCAGTAGGTTGCCATTGCTTTCTGCGGTAGACTGTTTGCCGACCAAGGCTATAGAAGCCAATCCCTGTTAATTAACTCATAGCTAGAAGAGAAAGAGATGTATTATATTATTAAGTAGTAATTAGTGGGGGATCAGTTTATTACTTCATTACAATATAAAACTGATCCCCCACTTTATGCCCAGTAGAAGCCTTAATCATTATTCCAACTATTATATTCAGTCAGTCAGTTAAGTGGGATACGTGATATCTCGAAAGAGACATGACTGACTGGGCAGAAGATTATCCCGCAGTAGGTTGCCATTGCTTTCTACAGTAGATTGGTTGCTAGCCAAGTCCACAGAACCCAGTCTGTCCTATTATTTAACCCATACCTGGAGGGAAGTGATGGATTAATACCTTTCCAAGGGTATCTGTGCGTAAGTGATTGCAAGGGATTCAACTGGTTCCCCGATTTGTCGTTCCGAGTCGATATCCAATGCACCACAACGCACATCCTTTACTAGGTACCGTCACTAAATCGCTAAAAAAACAGCATAGCATGAATAAAAAAAGGCCGCAAACGTAATAAAAACGAACTTTTTCCATCAAGATGTTTATATTATTATTAAGCAGAAAAATCAAAGTATTCTTTAATCCCTTCTAACACGTTTAAAAGTTTAGTAAAACATCTTGCTTTAATTTTAGTTAGAAGGTAACAAAATCTTTACAAGAGTTTACAATAACTCAATTTTTTCCGGTGACAAACACATTAATTTAAAAATTCTTGGAAAAATCAAATAATTGTCGGATTTTAATGAAGCCTTCAGGACTTATTCATAAATGCTGCAGAGTAGTTTTAGCACTGAAGGTTATAATCGTGCTATGTCGGTTGCTAATCAACTTAACGCACCCTAAATATTAGGAACTTGGTAATCTTCCACTGAAAGCTAACTCCTTAGTATTCGACTAACTGCCGACTAATATCAACTGCCTAGAACATCATTATTTATTGTACATATGTACAAATGTGGCACAAGGCTGAATTTTGGGATGGGGAAGGCTGGTCATCATCTGTCCTAGTTTAACTTAGCTAATCATGAAATTTTAAGAAATTATATTTTGTTGCAATAATTAATTGTATAAGTTAAACGCAGCACTCATTGGGCAGTGTAAAACATCTCTTATCTTTTTGAAAATTTTGCCTCTATTTCTGAAAATCTGCTTCTCATAATAAAATAACAAATGCAATATAACTTTGTTTAATTGTTTAATTTGATAATTAATTTTAATTGCTTGAATAAATAATATAAATTAAGGACATTATAGTCTGAAAAAATGTTTTTGATTAATAATGAAATTTTAAAGGAATTATTTTCATATTGTTTTAAGTATAATATAATATAAAGATTCAAAAATATTTTTAAAATACTTCAAAGGTTTGTTAGGGTTAGTTTAAAAACTTATTAAAATAAGATTATTCTTACTTATCGAAAATTAAAAATTCTAATACAAATCGTCGTGCCTTCCTATTATTAAAATAATTTTTTTTTTATTTAATTTGAAGTTTTTTTTGTATAGTAATTTCTATGAGTAAATTAAAAGAACATATGTTTCAGAGTTTTTTCCGTTTACAGGGAAAAATTGTACAATTATGTCACTTGTGATCGCCACACAATTATCTTTCATCTGTCAACCTGTTGAATGCTGTGTTTAAGAAATAGTTTTAACTTAAATTTCATGATATAAATTAGTAATACTTGTATAAATCAGATTAATTTAGCATTAAATTTGCTAATTTTCCAAAAATAATGTGTCAGAGATGTATATTTTATTTTTGAAAGATTTTTAAAACCGGGAATTAACTTTTGTTTGCAAATGTATCGATCGCTTAAAAATTGAAAAATTAAATTAAAAAGAAATTGAAAAAGTTTAGATTCCAATCAATATAACTTCTGTTTGAGATATAACAGAGGATTTTGCTTACTGGAAATCGTAAATCAAATCATTTAGCTTTCGATTAAAACTAAAATAAAATTTTCAAGAAAACTTTTTATTTTTAAAATTCAAATTTAGATATTGAACATGAGTGGAGGTACCTACACTTAACTGACACATCTAAATAGAAGAACTGTATAGCAAGACGGGTATTGTTTCATAGACTTGTGTAGGAACACCACCTACAGTAGAAAGCAATGGCTATCGTCTGCGGGTAAACCTTTTGCTTAGTCAGTCATAGATCGAGACCGCCCAAGTGTGTATCACGTATAACACTATACTGACTGATCTGATCTTAGAAACGTTTGTTTATAGCTGAAAACTGAGAATCCTGTGGATTGAACTTGTGATTAACGAAGAAAATGAAATTGAAAACACAAAGGCCCCTTAAAGTTAAAATTAGAGAGCGTTGGTTGAAGATAT
Organism: Ascarosepion bandense; assembly: GCA_037127315.1. Taxonomy (NCBI): domain Eukaryota; kingdom Metazoa; phylum Mollusca; class Cephalopoda; order Sepiida; family Sepiidae; genus Ascarosepion; species Ascarosepion bandense. The sequence goes on from JBBBDQ010000407.1 coordinate 1,233,358, forward strand.
GATGAGGAAAGAAGGGTCGGAGGTTTGAACACTCACGGGGGCATATTGACAACAAGAGAAAAACTGGTAAAAGCTAGTAACATACCTAACAAGATTGTATACATCGATGGCAGAACACGTACTGGGAGTGATGAGACAATGGGTTTCAATTCCTGTCGAAAAAAAAGGGTTTTCTTTAGTGGTACTTCTTAATCTATTTTGGTTGTTAAAAATTTATTTGTTTAAGGAAATAAAAATAATCAGTGATAAAAGCACAAATCGTGTATCCACTGAAGATTACGTTCATACTATATATATATATCGACCCACGTCTATTGAACAGGTGTAGAGGCTCATCCCTTGTTCCCTGTTTAGGATGTGGTTTTCGGCTTTCTCTTTTCCAATCTTTTCACATATCTTTTCTTTTTTCTTTTTTTTTTCAATTGGAGTAGATAGACTGGACTATCACCCGGTTCACACTCCACCCACGTCTATTGAACAGGTGTAGAGGCTCATCCCTTTTTCCGTGCTCAGGACGTGGTTTCCGGCTTTCTCTTTTCCAATCTATTCACTCTTACGTAGCCCCCTGCACACCAGTGGCCTTACCGCCTTGTTTGGGGTGATGTGATAAAAAAATACACACCTGATCAAAAATTTAAGACCACTTAAAAATCTTTAAAAAGAATTTTTTTTCAGATAGATTTTAAACTCCTACCACTTAAGGTTAACAATACTACAATCTAAAAGGTTATGGAAACAAAAAGCTACATTCTAAACATTTCATTTAGAAATTTACATTTTTATAAAATGAGGCGATTTACGCATGATCAAAATTATAAGACCAAGGGTATAAATTGTTAGATCTATGGTAATTCCAATGTTTTTAGTTCAGTTAGAGATTAGCAATCATTGCTTAAAGGTGTTACCATGTCTAAAGCAAGCAAACTTACCAAAGTTGAGCGTTCTCGAATTCTAGAATTCCATAAGCAAGGTTTGTCACAGCGGGCGATCGCAGTTCAGGTAAATCGCAGTAAAACTGTGATTTGCAACTTTCTAAAAAACAGTGAGAATTATGAAAAAGCCAAATCCTCTGATAGGCCTCCCAAAGATTTCTCCTGCATTGAGTAAGAGAATAAGTACGGGTTGTTATGAAAGACGGGGGACTTTCTTCTAGTCAAATTAAGGCAGTCACAGATGCTGATTGCAGTCCTGTAACCATCAGACGACAATTACGACAAAAAGGCATGGTAAATAAAAAGCGTAAACAAATTTCTCGGCTGCTTTCACGTCACAAGTTGGACCGCTTAAAGTTTGGTCGTGGATACCAAACATGGGACGTTGAGAAGTGGAAGAAAGTCCTGTTTTCTGACGAGAAAAAATTCAATCTAGATGGTCCTGATGGCTTCCAACGATATTGGCATAACAAAAACATGCCTCCTGAAATTTTCTCCACACGTCATAGTGGTGGAGTATCCCTAATGGTATGGGGTACCTTTTCTTAAAGAATGATGATGGAGCTCCAGGTGGGGCCGGTTCTCAAACAGCGGCTGGTTATGTTAGCATGCTACAAAAAGCATCATTGATGATGGAGGGCCATCGTTTGTGTGTGGATGGATGGTTATTCCAACAGAATAATGCTGCAGTTCGCGCTGCAAGACGGACCTTGACCTTTCTACAAGAAAATGGGGTCCATCTCTTGGGACATCCTGCATGCTCACCAGACTTGAACCCAATTGAAAATGTTTGAGGATGGATGACAAGAGATGGTTATCGAAATGGCAAACAATATTCAACAAAAAATGAACTTCGTGAAGCCATCTTCAGAAGCTGGAAATGGAAACGCTTATTTCTAGCATGCCCGACAGAATCTTTGAAGCCATCAAAAGCAGTGGAGGTAGAACTCATTATTAAATTTGGTTGTTAAATGTCTTCATACACTTTTCATACACTTTTTGTACAATTTCGTAGAATTTTTGTCACTGGTCTTATAATTTTGATCATGTGTAAATCGCCTCATTTTATAAAAATGTAAATTTCTAAATAAAATGTTTGGAATATAGCTTTTTGTTACCATAACCTTTTAGATTGTAGTTTTGGTAACCTTAAGTGGGAGGAGTTTCAAATCTATCTGTAAAAAAATATTTCTTTTTTAAGTGGTCTTAAAATTTTGATCAGGAGTGTATGTGGGGGGGGTGATTAATGTTGTTTACGAATATGTCTATCCAATAGTAGATTTTATTTTTGTAAGCAATAGACAATATGTGCTTTATATAGTTTACAAAACAATCACTCTTTTCTGCAAGGTTACGGGATATTTATTCCGACCAGAGTATTTTACAAGTTCAGTAATCTTATATATATATATATATATATATATATATATATATATATATAGGTGCGTGTGTGTGTGTGCATAAAATATTTATAGGTAGATATATACAGTGTAGTAAATCATTTATGTATATACAGATTTTGCATGAATGTTTACTGATACAATTATACACGCACATTCATATTAATGAATATATATATATATATATATATATATATATATATATATAAATTCAGACACAGCTATTGGAAAGTGTCCAAACCTAGACTGTATGAAACAATTAGTGCGAGAAGTATATATATATATATATATATATATATATATATATATATATACAGAGAGAGAGAGAGGAGGAGGGGCAAGAGGGGGCAAGAAGGCAAGAGAGGGTGCGATGGATAAAATGTCAGCATGTTATTTTTAAATTTCGTAATGCGATTTTTTTTGTTTTTGTTTTTTGTCTTTTTTTGTCGACTCTACTTTATAATGTGGTCGGTTGGTGGGGAAAAATGACATGTTTCATTTAACTCCACCGGGAAATTGGAAACGCCATGCTGTATGTATGCATTAGCGACGTAAGCTTAAACACGGACATTTCCGAGTGTTTGGGTGTTAATCTGAGGACAGTGCAGAGGATTCGGAAAGATTTGGATGAGTCTAATGATTATTAGAATGCGTTTGGAGGGATCACTAGTGATGGCGACGTTATGACTTCATTCATCTTCCCACAGGGCTTCAAACTCAACACCGGGGCCTTCCTCGTATTGAGGAGATAGTGCTATCCTGGGTAAAGAGGGTTGCTGATGGAAGACACCCTGCGACAATGACGTGGGAGATGGCTATTCGTGGAATGGAAATTTGTTTTTCTATTTACTTTATCCCCATTGAAAGTTACGTGAAACGCTAAATATGAAAGGACGAAGAAGAAAAATCAAGAAAGTAGTAGTGGAAGTAGTAGCATAAGGGATCACTAAAGATGGCGAAGTTAAGCCTCCATCATTATTCATACAGGGCCTCAGACACAACACCGGGGCCTACCTCGTATTGAGGAGATAGTGCTATCCTGGGTAAAGAGGGTTGCTGATGGAAGACACCCTGCGACAATGACGTGGGAGATGGCTATTCGCGGAATGGAAATTTGTTTTTCTATTTACTTTATCCCCATTGAAAGTTACGTGAAACGCTAAATATGAAAGGACGAAGAAAAATCAAGAAAGTAGTAGTGGAAATAGTAGCATAAGGGATCACTAAAGATGGCGAAGTTAAGCCTCCATCATTATTCATACAGGACCTCAGACACAACACCGGGGCCTACTTCGTATTGAGGAGATAGTGCTATCCTGGGTAAAGAGGGTTGCTGATGGAAGACACATGCGACAATGACGTGGGAGATGGCTATTCGCGGAATGGAAATTTGTTTTTCTATTTACTTTATCCCCATTGAAAGTTACGTGAAACGCTAAATATGAAAGGACGAAGAAAAATCAAGGAAGTAGTAGTCGTAGTAGTAGGAGAAGAAGTAGTAGTAGAAGGGATCACTAAAGATGGCGAAGTTAAGCCTCCATCATTATTCATACAGGACCTCAGACACAACACCGGGGCCTACCTCGTATTGAGGAGATAGTGCTGTCCTGGGTAAAGACGGTTGCTGATGGAATACACCCTGCGACAATGACGTGGGAGATGGCTATTCGTGGAATGGAAACTTGTTTTTCTGTTTACTTTATCCCCACAGGGCCTCACACTCAACACGGAGGCCTGAATCAAATGCCTTGAGGAAGTAGTGCTGGGTCAAGAGGGTGAGTGCTGCAACCCTACATGACTCTGCACCATTTTACACAAACAAAAGAATCTAGTCAGGGCTGTCTGACAATTTCTTCGACCGCTTATATATTGGTCACCTGACTCCCCAAACTGCAACTCCCTTGATTTTTATGTGCGGGCACAGATGAGCGAGAAACCAATAAAACTTCTTCTATCACCAAAGATGATCTGAAGTTTAGGATTATGGAAGCATTCATCATTCTAAACAAGAAAACTGCCCAGAAAAGTTGTGGGAGTTTCCAAAGCCGTTTGAAGGCCGTGGTTAAAGGTAATTGTGTAATTTTGATAAGTATATTTGTTAAACCCTAAAAGTCATCCCAGAAATCGTCATTAACGACCACAATCTGAACAATATAAGTTGGGCAGATGATACATTGCTGATAGTAGACACGGAAATGAAACTACAAGACCTTCTACAGAAGGTAACTGGAGAAAACGGAAAGAAAGGACTTAACATGAGCGTCGAGAAAACTGAATGCATGATCATCAGTAAAAAGAGGGGCTCACAATATGAACCACAGGCCGGGGATGCTAAAATCAAGCAAGTACAGAAATTTAAATAGCTGGGGAAGTGTTTTAACAGCGGCGAAAAATGCAGGACTGAGATCCGAAGGCGAATTGGCATGCCGAAAAACGCATTCCAGAATCTGAGTAGAGTATTGAAAGTCAGAAAAAATTCTCTGGAAACAAAAAAATGGAATGCTGGATTGTCATGGGATGTCTGTTCTTCAATATGGCAGTCAATGCTGGATAATCTTCGCAAAGAAAAAGGGATGGCTTGGACAACCAAAATATGGTTCTACAGAAGAACGCTGAGGACATCATGGATGAAACATTTGAGCAGCGATCGGGTTTTGGAGATGATTGAAACGAAAAGGAAACTAATACTTAACATCAGGAAAAGACAGTTCAAGTTTCTGGGACTTATAATGAGGAAGAAGGGCTTAGAGAATCTGATACTCACAATTTAGACAGAGGAAAAAAGAGACAGAGGAATGCAATGCGTAACGTACTTGATAGACTTGAGCAACTGGATGGTAGAGCGGGGTTTGGGAGTGGTAACAAGAGAAAGCGTGTTAAGAGCTACAAGGGACATGGAGATTTGAAAGGCCACGGTCGCCTACATTCTAAACAGACACGGCACAAAGAAGATATCTGTTAACATAAAATGTCAGTGTTATTTTCTTTTTTGCGTAATATAGACGACAATTCATTCATCGCATTCTGTTTATGTTTGTCTCTGTCTTTCTCTCTTGTATATATGTGTAAGTTATATATATATATATATATATATATATATATATATATAAAGTAAAAGGGAGACATATAGCGAGCGAGAGAAAAAATAGATGAGTATTTTAATGTTTTGTGGTTTATGCTTGTAAAATCATGTATACCTATATTTACATACACCAAATACAAACAAATCCACCTACGCACATCTGCGCGCACACCACACGCGCACAAATATTGATTATATATATATATATATATATATATATATATATATATATATATATATGTCTTGATGGAATCATAATTCCTTATATAGGTATAAACGTACATATCTCAATATATATCTGTATATCTATCCATATATCTAAGTATTCATATGTACATATATATGTGTGTATGTATTGATGTGTATATTTATCAGTACTTGTATTTTTTCTTTGTACGACTTACTTATCTTTTGTTAACCAAAAAGAAAGTAAAAAAAAAAGTCCATCACTTCAATCGAAAAGAATACTTTTCGGCAAAAGAAGTTTCTATTTTCCCAGATGTCTTCGAGACAAGCCTTTTAACGTTCTTCGAGAAACATCTCACCTTAATAAAACCTTCAAAAGAAACGGACAAGTTAAATGAAATAATTTCTTAAGAAATCGCTGAAATCGCTGTAAACGTTCTGGCTTTTAATTCGTTTTTTTTTCTTCTTCTTCGATTTAACACTGAAAACTCACCTTTTTTTTTCTGCGTTCACAAAAATGTGTAAACATGACATAAACATATGCGCGTCCGCTCACACACAGGCACCTACGCACTCATATTTTATATAAATTAAATATACGCGTCGATGGTGTATTTGTATACATAACTGTATGTACATATGACATTATAAATATATATATACATGCACACACACACACACACACACACACATATATATATAAATATATATATATGCCTCTATATTTATATATATATGCATCTACAGATATATATATATATATATATATGTTTTGAATTTATATATATATGCTTACCGTAAAAATATATAGATATGTATTCTATTCACTTCTTTTCTAAAATATTTTATATTTACAAAAATAGAAACATTGATCCGTACAAGCTCTTTCTCTCTCTCTCTCGCTCTCTCTCTCTCACTCACACACACACACACACACACACACATATATATATATATATATATATATATATATATGAATGTTCTTTTCCTATGTGTGCAACTATAGAAAATGTTGTGGAACACATAACTAAAATAAATTATATTATAATATTTATTTACATGTAATAAAATATTTCTCACATAATTATATATAAATATGTATATACGTGCAAACATTAAAATATATTTCAACCGCGAAATTGAAACTATATATATATATATATATATATATATGTATATATATATATGTATATATTGATTTGGTTGATTCTGTTTTTTTTATTATCAACTCTTTATTATCCACTTTTGGAAGTTATCAATATTCAGAACATATTTATTGATTGTAATTATTTTTAGGAAAATAGCAAATATTTTTTCTTATTTAAGTCCGACTATTTAACCCATAAACTTAGGGAGAGGGGTTGATTCACACATTTCCCATGCATATTTGCGCGTAAGTGAATCTAACAAACACTGAATTGGAACTCGGCTCTCATTCTGAGCCATTATCCATTAAATCAAACACTTATGCAAATTCACAGTACCTAGTATTTCTAAGAGGTCATCCATCTTGGCAAATACTGTTTAAAGCGACTGACAACTTGTGTATGAAAGACGACAAAGTTCTTTGTCAGTTGTTTTTAATGAAGCCTATATATATATATATATATATATATATATATACATATTAGAACTTTATATTAATATCAAAATCCTTGATGTATTCATTGATTCTAGCACACATAGATTTACTACTTCTCTGTATAGGAAACCAACTAGCATAAACTCGTGTCTTCTTAATTATAGTAGTGAATGCCCCTAACAATATAATTTAGCTGTTATAAAAAACTTAATTCAACGCACACAAATGATATCTTCTTCCAAATCTATATTTTATAAAGAATTACACAACATTAAGCAAACACTTGTCATTAACAGATTTCCTAACTCCGTTATTGATTAACAAATTAAAATGTATCTCAACAAACTTAACAATAGTTCTAACAATATTGATAATATTAATAATAATGGTGTACATCAAAATAAAGATAACAATATTAACTTATACTATTGCAACCAAATACATAATAAATACAACCAAGCTGAAAAAGTTGGCTCATGTGAGCCGAAATCTTAGAACTAATTTATAAAAATTATCCAAATGTTGGAGAATTTTTGTCTTTATTTTCACCTGAAATTAAAGCCAAAATACGATGTTTAAAACGGCTCATGATTAAGCATAATAGATATTCATTGTCTCTTATATTTAAAAGTATATGTTTAGAATATATATATATATATATATATATATATATATATATATATATTCTAAACATATATATATATCCGAGTGAGTATAGAATGAGGAGAGAAAAGAAAAATTTTTTCCCGCCCAAACCATTAATTTAAAACAGTGCTCGATATATGATGTATAGAGCTGTGAATATTTATTATAAATTATGTTTTAGAACATGTACATAATTTTTTTCTTACACACCAGGTTCTTCAAAAGTCTAACGGTCAAAACGAAAGACACATTCACTTAATTATCAATAACCCCAACCAACCCCCACGACAACAACGAACCAAATATAAACGGAGAATGATTCCAAACTCTTACTTTTTACTTCTCCCGATGATGTGTTTGAATCCAAACACTGAAACAACCATATGATTGTAGAGAAGAGGACATATATAGAAAAAATTATGTACATGTTCTAAAACATAATTTATAATATATATATGTATATATGTGTGTGTGTGCCTGTGTGTGTGTTTGCCTGCGTGTGTGTGTGTGTGAATTTTTAACTATTGATATAGGGATATACACATGTATAAGAATATTACACAGGTGTTAATAAAACAGTGCTCAATGCAGTCTAAACAGAGCTATTATATATATTTATATATATTAATAAATATGTATATCCTATGTCGATAGCACGACTGGGTCAGTTCGTAATATGCACATGGTAACTGCATAATGCACAAAAAGCTAGTCGTACAATCGACATAGAATAATATATATATATATATATATATATATATATATATATATATATACTCTGCTTATATACAACGCGCTAAAATTTTCTTTCTCTGATTCCATACGCCTCCATAACTCCGACTGACACCAAATTGATCGAGTTTCGATCCAGGCTAGAAGCAAGTGGATGTCTAACCACGCTGATGAGCTGTGATCCTGCAGGATTGTATGTGGATGACTAACATATATATATATAAACACTTAAGAATAATTTTGTTTGAAAATACTATTTAAATCACAATATCGAAGGCACATATGAGTGGCACATATGAGTGGTACTATATATCGGATATTTTTCTCCTACCATCTACCTTACATTATTTAGCAGTAGAAATTGAGTTTTGAATATTTTGGAAAAATTGGCAGGAATTCATACGATGCCCATCACGTTTTTTAAAAAAAAGAACCCCCCCCCCCAAAAAAATAACTAAAAACCAAAAAAAAACATTACAGTTAAACCGTAAAAATAATATCATTCAAAATAGCCTGTGAAGAGGATGAAAGTGCTTGGAAAGTAAAAAATTATGGAATATTTTTCCATTCCTTGTCTCCAGGAAAAAAGAAAAATTGTAAGAATACTGGAAAAATTAAACGAAAATAATAAAATCTTCATGTTGCTCGTATTTATCGAAACATGTTAAAATGAAAGATTTTGCCCAAATATATATATATATTGTGTCGTTAATAATTTGGCACTGTGTGAAATTATAAGCTGATTGCCTCTTCCCAAACCAAACATCCATTACTCCAAAAATATGGGCTCATTACCCCACTGGGATAATTTACCCCCGGGTTGGGAATTATGGCATTAGAGGATTCAGATACTTGTCTAATCTTACTATGATCTTTTTGCTGATTACTTATGTGTTGTCTGGTGGCGTATTGTATAATTGTATAGTGTTTGGCAAGTAAGTCTTTGTGAAAGTGTTTATGGTATATTCCATGTAAGAAGTTTTTTCTTCCGAAATAAACTCTCCAGAGAAATTTATTGCCTGAGAAGGACTATTCATAAATTGAAAAAGTCGATAATATAAATTAAGTGACACAAAATGTCAGTCGCTTCAAAGAGTATTTGCCAAGATGAATGACCTCTTAGAAATACTAAGTGCTGCGAATTTGCATAAGTGTTTGAATTAATGTATAATACCACAGAATGAGAGCCGAGTTCGAATTCAGTGTTTGTTAGATTCACTTACACGCAAATACGCTTGGGAAATGTGTGAATGAACCCCTTTCCCTCAGTTATGGGTTAAATAGGCGGACTTAAATAAGAAAATATTTGGTATTTTCCTAAAAATAATTACAATCAATAAATATGTTCTGACTTTTGATAACTTCCAAAGAGTTGATAATAAAAAACAACAGAATCAACCAAATCAAGATACATATATATATATGTATATATTGCGTCAAAAATAGTTTCACAATCTTTGGGGACTGGTTCCTCCCAACAAAACAAAGACAAATATCTATAAAACTACATTGTTCGTAAATCCTTCGTTTTTGAGTTATTAAGTTGAAAGTTTTAGTAGACGCATTTAAATGCACAATCCGATATACAATCCTTGGTCCATAGATTGTGGTGCACTAATCCTGTCTCAGAAACGCGACAATAAACAGCTGCAAAGATTGGCTGCTTTCAGTCTGGAAACCGTCATTAATACAGCCGTGAATTTTGGTGTTCATCATCACTATATATATATATATATATATATATATATATATAGAGTACTGTGCAAAAGTATTACCTTTTATGAGGAATCAAAATAAAGTTTAAAATCACCCCTGCCCTAACACTTTTGCACACTACCTTAATTGCAATTTGAGCTATTTGTCTCTAAAAGGAGACAGTATGTTAAGCGGAGATCAAATGAAAGGTACCATGGAAAATGCATTGTGCCAAAAATGAAGCATGAATATTCTTGTTTGGGGATGTTTTAGTGGCCATGGAGTTGGAGACCTGAAGAAAATTGATGGAAAGAATGGATAAAAAAATGTATCACCAGATACTTATCCGCCATGGTCTCCCATCTGGGATACGTTTAATAGGACAAGAATTTATTTATCAACAAGACAATGACCCTAAACATACTTCAAACCTTTGTAAGAATTATTTAACTAAAAGGAAAGAGGAAGGAACACTTCGCGATTTGAATTGGACCCCACAAAACCCTGATCTCAATCCTATTGAACAACTATGCGATAATTCGGATAAAATAATTGATAAATCTAATGTTACTTTGCAAGACACACTTTAGAAACAAATACAAATTGCTTGGCAGGAGATAACATTAGATACATTGAAGAAGCTTGTGATGTTAACGCCTGACAGAATGAAGGCTGTGATCAATGCAAAAAGATATTATACTAAATATTATATTTATTTTGTAACAAGTATTTTTTCTTGTTAAAGCATTTGTTGAGTACATCAAATAAAATTACTTAAATCAAATTGTTTATTTTCTGTTGATATCCCTCATAAAAGATAAAATAGTTCTTGTCCTAATACTTTTGCACAATACTATATATATATCTTAGAAAAGATTTTTGTTTTATTACAATGGGTAATACATATTTCACCACATCATGATATTATTATTGCGGCTCATCAAATCTTTTCTAAATTATATTACTCTGTTAAATTAAATAACTGAATTTAACATTGAGTTCTTTTCTATATATATATATATATTAGTCATCCACATAAAAGCCTATTTCGCTGTATCACAGCACATCAGTGTGGCGAGACGCATCCACTCGCCGGGATCGAAACTCGACCGATTTGGTGTCAGTCGGGGGGTCTCTACTTCCTAAGCCATCGACGCATGGTATCAGAGAAGGGAAATTTTAATGTGTAGTATATCAGCAGTGTTTACACACGCCAGTTCCTATATGTTCTTATTGTTTTCTTCTTTTCTGGACATAAATTATGTAGACGTCTGAGTATGTCTGCACGATTTCGACTATCTCTTTAGTCATTATCATGTGGCGGGTTATTTTTAGTTTAATTGAAAGCGCTTGAATCCGTGTTACTTGAAGCGTCGTTTCAGGCTTCCGGCTCGTCTTAAGCCGCTGACCAGTTCACCTAACAGAATGATACGTGGGAGTTGAATAGGACGCATTCTGAACACGTATCCAACGAATATAATAGCACTTATGCACCATTTATATATTAGTACGAATGTACCCCTGCGGTCAAAAATGACAAAAATTATGAAATGATCATATATAAAAGGCAATCTGTGAGTCTGTGTGTGGCTGTTCCCTATACACGCCTACATTTTTTAAGCTACGCCATTCAAACTTTTTAGGGATACATATCTACAGGGAAACCAGGTCGACACATACTTTTTGAGTTTAAGTTCAGCACTTTTCCTTTTTCTGCTTTTTCGCCAATGGAGCCGATTGTTTGCTCCGTAAAACATCTAAGAGCTAGGATGGTTGCTAAATTACGTCACAGAAATCAAATCATACGTGTCAAACGCAACTAAAATATTTTTTATAAAAAAAACATGAGCTTTTTATTCCGACGTTTTAGAAATTCATTTGGTCAACAAAAAATGTGAATATTTTTCCCCGTAATTTTGAAACAAAAGAAATATTTTTATAAAAAAAATGTTTTTTCAAACAAAAACAAAATATGTAAAAAAAAAAAGTCTCAATGGTTTATTTAATTATTTAAGTCTTTTTTTTCAGACTCAATATTTCATACTTCAGAAAATAATATTTAAAAAAAATAACGCTTTTTTTCGTTAAATATTTCATGCAGGAAATCAACTCTCTGTAATTCGTGTGGCATTAATGTAACCTTTTCTTATAAAATTAAATTTCCTTTCCAACTTTCAATAAATGATTTTCATTTACTCCTCTCATTGGCATCTTCTCTTACTACTGAAATGTTCTGAGTTACACAGGCAACGCCGAGCCATGATGCTAGTATATATATATATACAACTGCCTTTATTATTCCAGATAGGAGTTAAATATATTATCATTACTCGACCACATAATTATTTTAAAAATATAATAAGGTACTGCTAAAGAGTAAACACGCAGCAATAGCTTTCATGACTGACGCTGCCTCTCTACTGGCTCTCTCTCCATGAGCCTGACTGGAGGGATATATATATATATATATATAGTGTATCGAGGCAGCAAGTAATTTTCTAAACATATGCTGTTAAATATAAGAGAAAATGATTGTCTATTATGCTTAATCATGAGCCGTTCTAAACGTCGTATTTTTGCTTTAATTTCAGTTGAAAATAAAGACAAACATTCTGCAACATTTGGATAATTATTTATTGATTTTCTTCAAAGCTTTCGGCACACATGAGCCATCTTCAGAGAGGTTGTTTAGACTGAAATATTATAACATCCACCATCACCGATGATTTTATTTTGTGTTGACATAAAACTCCGCTTGGCAACGGCAATAGTTACCAAAAATAATAAACGTAGTTCTTAAATTTGCGATGCGGTTTTATGACGTCACACCGCGTGATAGCCCAAAATGACAACAAAACCATGTAGTCAAATGCAATATAATATGTTATTTCCGAATTTAAAGTTGATTTTATTGAGTGTTGTTTGTTTAGATTTGATGTACATGGTCTCCAATATCTGCAGGTTCTTCTTACTGTTTGTATGAGTAAGAATCACAGTATAAAACAATTGACCCCATAGTCTATAATAACTCAAGAAGCACTAAATTAATTCTCTACAAAAAACCAATGTAGTGTACCAATTTACATGCCCATTCAGAAATTGCATCTCTGATACTAATAAAAAAACTTAGTACATATATTGGTTTTACTACAACCACGCACTCCCTTAGACTTACATGTCATCTTTCTGATCAGAGTACTATTAAACAACATTTCTCTTAAAAACATGAACATGTAGGTAATATCAGACAGATTTTGGTCAACAATACGGTGATCCTTACTCATACACACAGTAAGAGGAACCTGCAGATATTGGAGGCCATGTACATCAAATCTAAACAAACAACACTTAATAAAATCAACTTTAAATCCGGAAATAACATATTACATTGCATTTGACTACATGGTTTTGTTGTCATTTTGCGCTATCACGCGGTGTGACGTCATAAAACCGCATCGCAAACTTAAGAACTGCGTTTGTTATTTTTGGTAACTATTGCCGTTGCCAAGCGGAGTTTTATGTCAACACAAAATAAAATCATCGGTGATGGCGGATGTTATAATATTTCAGTTTAAACAACCTCTCTGAAGATGGCTCATGTGAGCCGAAAGCTTAGAAGAAAATCAATAAATAATTATCCAAATTTTGGAGAATTTTTGTCTTTATTTTCAACTGAAATTAAAGCAAAAATATGACGTTTAGAACGGCTCATGATTAAACATAATAGACATTCATCGTCTCTTATATTTAACAGCATATGCTTAAAATATATATATAGTATTTACATTTTTCGGACTGTTGTCCACATGTTTGTTGCTATTTGTACAATGTTTCAGCCGTTGTACGCTCCGGCCTTCTTATATATGCAACAGTCTTTATTATAATAGAGAGGATATTAAAAATAATCCTTGAGAAAGGATTTCATAGCTGAATGCTTTTGGCTGATTTTTTATAATCATTAAGTCAGGAAAGAATACTCTTGAATGTATACAAGGAATATTTAATTAAAAGAAATAAGAAAAATACATTGTAAGACTTGTTCATCTAATCATGCATTAAAGAAGGATTGCTGCCTAAATAGCCAGCACTAAATGTCCGCTTAGTCATTTCTGAGTACTCCCATCAGGTGGGCTAAACAAACATGTAACAAAACATCGCTCAAATTATATAGTCTAATCGTGTTTTTTTAATCGTTTCACTCCAAGCAAAGTGGTACCACCACTGATGCACAGGCGACTACATAAGTGCAAATGTTTGGGAGGAGTGTGAAGAGATAGTCAAACCAGTTACAGGGGGTCTCAGAGAAAGGGCAAGAGAAGGATAGGAACACAGGTGTGAAGACAGTTGCGAAGATATAGAGAAAGGAAAAGAACAAGTTATACGGGGTGTTGTAGAAAGGACTGGAGTCAAGTAGAAAGAGATAAGAATTGACATTGCATTTAAATTCCTGGAGGTTGTAGCCGTCAGGAAAGCAAGAATATGGAAGCCGGTTCCGCAGGCGGGAAGTGCAAGAAAGAAACTGCTGGAGTACAATTGTCGGCTGAATTTGGATGGTTTAACTGTAAAATGAGAAACAAACTAAATTTCAGAATGTCTTAGACAGCAAAGTTTTTTTTGTTTTTGTTTTTTAATCGTTTCACCCCAAGCAAAGTGGTACCACCACTGATGTGCAGAGGGCTACCTAAGTGTAAAGTATATGGAAGGCGGTTTATGAGGAGGGTGAAGAGAAAGTCAAACCAGTCACAGGGGGTGTCAGAGAAAGAGCATGAGAAGGATGGGAACACAGGTGTGAAGACAGTTGCGAAGGTAGAGAGAAAGGAAAAGATATACGGGGTGATGTGAAAGGACTGGAGTCAATTGAATTAAAGAGATGGGAATTGACATTGCATTTAGAATTGCTGGAACCGTCAGGAAAGCAAGTATACGGGAGGCGGTTACACAGGCGGGAAGTGCAAGAAAGAAACGACTGGAGTCCAATTGTCGGCTGAATTTGATTGAACTAACTGTAAATGGGTGGGGCCTTGTTGCCCATTTGGCTACACGAATAAATTCTTGTGGTGGGAGCACAAGTGACTTAAGTTCTTTGGAGCAGAAGCGATGAAACACTTGTAGAATAGACAGAGAGAAGTCATATTCCGCCGGTGAGAGAGTGGCTGGAGCCGAGCTGCCATGTCGGGACCTATCACATTAATGATTCTCCTTTGGAGCCTGTCAGGAACTCTGAGATAAACAGCTGGGGGTATTGGCCGTATATGACAACAGTATTCTATGCACGGATGGATGGTTGATTTGTATATGTACAAGATGGATTATAGCGGAAAAAATCCTGGCTCGACACAGTGACCCAAACTTCCTAGCAGTGGATGTAGCTAGTGACTCAATTCAATGATTCTACTTGTGGTCGGAAGATAGGGTAAGGCTGAGGAGGCACAGTATATCGCTTTCAGGGAGACTCGCTTGGTCTATGCTGATGGGGTCATGGAAAGGTTGCCTGTGATGGTTGACGATTCGTTTTTGAAGCATTGAAATTTACCAGTTATTTCATACCCCAGTCCACCCCTGAGTACAGGTCCTTCTCAAGATCAGCAGCGCGATTATGTTTGTCCGCCTCGCCGGATTTCCTACTCATGCAAGATTAAATTTTTGTGTCATCTGCGTAGAAGCCAACTTGGGATTTGATCATGTCTGGGAGATCATTTCAGCTTGGTCTTTATGCCGATGACACAACCATTTACCTGTGTTTTAGTTGGGGTGATATGTTTAAGAGAAATATACTGGGAGAGATCAGTTTTTTTAAAAACAAGGCTAGCATACTTGAAAATTCATTCACGATGACCTGTGACTTCGTTCTAGCACAACTATTGACAGTTAACCGAATTCCACAGATAAGGCTTAGGTGAACCCGTGCTAAGTTTTTTCCTGCACTTCCCAAGTGTTCTACACGTTTGGGATTGCTTTTTCAGGCCGATATAACAGAGAAGTGACCTCCCTGATAAATCAACAATTTTTACCCGGTCTACAAGGCATCTAATAATCATTTCTTTTGAAATTATCATTTCTTCTGTATGGATAGTGAGATTTGAAGTTCAGGTATTGTCCGGTAATGCTTGTGATATGCAAATATTTGTGAGAGTTCTGGAAAATATCATCAAAGATGAGGAAAAAACTTGAAGCAGCGGAAATGTGGTTTTACAGAAGGATGTGCGGATATCATGAACCGAACATGTGAGCAATGACGAGGTTTTGGAAAGAATGGCATTGAAAAGAAAACTAATAGTGAGCATCAGGAAGAGACAACTGAAATTCCTGGGACATGCAATGATGAAGAAGGGCTGGGAGAACCTGATACTGACAGGCCAGATAGAAGGAAAAAGAGACAGAGAAAGGCAGCGGATAACATATCTAAAGGGCCTGATCAAGTGGATGACTGAACGGGGGTTGCGTGGAGCAACAGGAGAAAACATATTAAGAGCCACCAGGGATAGGGAGACGTGGAAAGTCATGATCGCCTACGTCCTGAAAGGATAGGGCACATAGAAGAAGAAGAAGAAGAATTAGTACACTCAGGAAGCTTAGTTGATTTTTTTTTCGTTGCGAACTAGATCACACGGTCTACCAGCATTTGTATAGTTTCTGGTGTAGCCACAGTATGAAGCAACATCTTCCTATGTCAACCATATTGTTAGTGGCTTTAGGGCTGTTGTCTGTAAAGAAATTTCCTTAGAAAAAAATAAATCAAATCAAATCAAATCGGCGACTCAGACTAATAAGAAAAAGAATTAGTCAACATCAGACGTACCCCTCAAAATAACAGCTACCCGGCAAGCATAACCCAGAATCTACAATTGGGATCAGAATGGTGATTTAATATACTAAGCACAGCTTAGTTGTGGCACAAGACCGAAAGTATGGGACACCCAGTGAGGATCGAAATCACTACTCATTCGTACTCCAAAAATTTAAATGTAAAGTCAAGAGTCATCTCCCATCTCACTAACTTGCATCTTCTCTCTTTCTCTCCCTCTCCCTCTCATGCTTCTTTCTTCGTCCACTCTACTTTCAACAGTTTTTTCATCCTTTTCTTACCCACTTTCTGACACACTCTACAACCTGTCACCCTTTCTCATAAATTTACTCCTATTTAATCCCCTGCGCACCAGTGGCAGTAAAATGCCTTGATTAGGGCAATAACTAAACTTATTTCTAAACGGAACTTTGTCTATGTGTGTATGTGTGTGCGTGTCTGTGTGTGTGTGTCCGTTACCTATAGACTCCGAAACGGCAGAACCGATTTTCTTGAAAATTTATACAGTTGTACTATAAGCGTCTGCGAGTGCTCTTAGCTAGGTTTTGTGTCGAGGTACCCCCGTTAAATATCGAAAATCGATATTCAGAAGTTTCAAGGTTGCAGTTCTTACAATAGTGCAGAAAATCGATTATATATATATATATATATATATATATATATATATATATAAAGCAAGATGTGTCTGTTTATCTGCCTGTATATCTGTATTTTTCAGCCCTTTTATTTTAGTTTTTGCTTCGGGCTGGGCTCTAAGTAGGTATAATTGTAGTTCTTAGTCTCAGCCATCTTTCTGTAGAACCACATTTTTGTTGCTTCGAGTCTCTCCTTCAACTGTGAGGAGTTTGTTCTGTGACAGACTTCTTTGTCATTGTCAATCAGGCTGGTGTTAAATCTTGTAGCTGGAAAAATCTCGTCAGGCACAAGGTCAATAATTATCAGTTTATCTCTGATTGGGCTTTCAGAATATCTCCGAATTCTACCACAAATATTTATATTTGAGATTCGACGAGACATGCAAATAATTCAGATGCAAAAGATAGGAATTAACAACAATAATGAAAATTTAACCAAAAATTAAAATATGTATTAACAATATACAGTATTGGTTGAAAAAGGCATGCAATACATTCGACAAAGATAAGGAAACAGGAGTTTCTACCCATTGATTGAATTCAAATGTTTCTCAGTAAGAAAGTAACTTGTTAACTGAAAGTTTGTCTTGTATGAAATAAAGTTTGTTTGCATGGTAGTAGTGAATTGTAATGTTCATTGGATTGGTCGTTAATGTTCAAAAGAATATAAGGTTGAAGAAGATTCAACTAGGTAAAGTTCTGAGTGTTCAGAATAGTTAACTAGTAGTGTAGGTATATGCAAGTGTGTGCATTTCATTATGTGAGTAGAATTTAGTAACGCAGTGACGTGGAGTCTAAAACCCAACTGCTAAAATGGATATTCCAGTCATAGGCTCCAGACGACTTGGCGGGAAAAATCTATCTTACCTTGTACAAAAATCTGTGATTAGTCATAAATGAACCAATCAGCTACTGCGTACTGAAACGTTATTGAAATATGTTCGAGAACATTTCTAACTGCAATTTAAAAATTGTCTTATGGAAAATCAATAGTGATTATTCGACCAATCAAAATTAAGCAAGTTGCAAAATTTATGTGTGTGGTGTTACACATTGAATAATGTATGTTTACATGCGAATTAAATGCGTAAGCTCAACAGTTCAGTATTCGCTACGATATAAGTGGATAGATATCACGTAACAGTCCAGTATTCTTTTCCTTTCTTTCCAAGGAAATCTCTGAATACTGCTTAACTTTAGGAATTTGTCCTTGGCCATCCAAATACGTCTTTGGATATCAGTGTCCTCACTTTCCGTCCTCTGTTAGAACACTTCCCAGGTATTTAAATTTCTTTATCTGCTTGGTTTTAGTATCCTCAACCCGTAATTGAC
This sequence comes from Ascarosepion bandense, assembly GCA_037127315.1. Classification (NCBI taxonomy): domain Eukaryota; kingdom Metazoa; phylum Mollusca; class Cephalopoda; order Sepiida; family Sepiidae; genus Ascarosepion; species Ascarosepion bandense. The sequence continues at coordinate 1,252,384 of JBBBDQ010000407.1, forward strand.
ATTTTAGTCTCCTCTTTTTACTGATGACTATGCATTCAGTTTTCTTGTAGTTTATGATTAATTCTTTTCTCTCGTTTTCAATCGCTACAATCTGTAGGAGGTTTTATGGTTTCTTTCCCGTGTCTGTAAGTCCAAATTTCACTACAGCCAAATGTCTTAGAGGACAATGTCCAAGTGGATAAAAGCTTTGCTTTGTGAATTTGGTGACAGTGGTTGTAAGTTCAATCTCTGGGTGAGCAGTTTGAACTTTCTCTCAGTGTAAAAGGGCAAGCAATACCTGCACAGTATTACTAAAAATCAAATCTAGAAGATATTCCTAGGTATGAGCACTGAAACGAGAACAATGTAGTATTGTAGATTAAATTCCACTTGAATTCATTGCATTCACTTACGCACAAATACACTTGGGAAAGGTATTAATCAGTCCTTTTCCTCCAGTTATGTGTAAAATAACAGGGCAGATTGGCTGGCAACCAGTCTACCGCAGAAAGTAACGGCAACCTACTGCGGGATAATTCTTCTGCCCAGTCAGTCGTGTCTCTTTCGAGACATCATCACCTAAATGTGAATCAGGTATGGCACTTAAGTGACTGACTGATACACCTGCGGAAGGCCGGTGGACATAACGGTCAAAATATATTAGTACCATATATTCCAACTGACCAAAAATTTAAACACACATTGTTTCTATCTATCTTGCTATCTCACTTTTTTTTAACCGTTTCACCCCGAGCAAGGCATCCCACTGCCATTATTACGCAGGGGGTTACATAGGGTCGGGGAAGTGATGAGAAGGATGGTTAGATATAGGAAATGTCAGAAGGAGGGTGATAGACGGGTAAAGATACCGAGAATGAGGGTTGGTTCGATGGTGAGATTGTTTGAGAGAATAAATGCAAGTTAGTGTGTTAGGAGGTGTCTATTGACCTTACATTTAAACTCCTGGAGATTGTAGCTGTCGGGGAAGCAGACATGTGGAAGGGAATTCCGCATGCGAGAAGCACGAGAAAAGAAGCTGTTGGAGTAGACATTACGGTTACATCTTATCTGTTGCACTGTAAAAGGGTGGGACCTAGTTGCTTATCTAGTATCTCGTGTTAATTCGTACCTAGGCTGCACCAATGACCAAAGTTCATAGGAGCAGAAGCCGTGAAAGTATTTATAGAAGAGGCACAGGGAAGCCACGTCACGCCGGTGAGAGTGTGGTTGCAGCCGGTCCGCCAGGTCAGGATCGATCACATTACAGATTCTCCGTTGTATTTTGTCAAGAAGCCCGAGGAGATTAGCAGGGGCACCCGACCAGATGTGGCAGCAATATTCAATACACGGGCGGAATACACGAGCGGATGGTAGATTTATATATGCGCAGAATAGATTCGGACGAGAAAAATTTTCGGGCCCTGCACAGAGAACCGAGCTTCTTAGCAGCGGACTTAGCAATGGATTCGATATAGTCATTCCATTTGAGGTCCGTTCGTGTGTGCCTAAGATGAAATTGGTGAATTCTAGTTGCATGGATAAATTTTATCCCATTGTCAACGCTTCGCTTTGTAAGAGCATCATAGGAATCATCGAAAAATTCGTTGACATAGTAAACTCGTTACTTATAATGTTGACACATTTATTTTTTTCAATTTACCGTGTTTCCCCAAACATAATGCACATTCCTAAAATTGTGCGGGAAAATGCATCTACTCACACATAATACGCATCCCTTTTTTGGTAATCAAACTCCAATAAATTGTACAAATCAGATCGTATCATGTAGAAGCAAAATGGCGGCGCCCATAGTTCGTCGCATAGCCGTAAGTTTTTCACAAAAAATGGTTATAAACATAGAATAATATTATTAAAACTTAGTTTTATGATAATTAATATGTTATTTGACATTAAAAAAATTAAATTAAATTTTTTTTTTAAATTAAAAAAATACAATTTAAATACCTAGGAAGTGTTCTAACAGGAGATGGAAAGTGCGACACAGAGAACCGAAGGCGAATTGGCATGGCAAAGGACGCGTTCCAGAAGCTGAATAAAGTACAAACACACAGGCAAATGTCACTAGAAACAATGAAAAGAGTGCTGGATTGTTACGTGATGTCAGTTCTTCAATACGGCAGTGAATACTGGACAATATCATCGAAAATGAGGACAAAACTTGGAGCAGCGGAAATATGGTTCTACAGAAGGATGCTGCGGATATCGTGGACTGAGCATGCAAGCAACGATGAGGTGTTGGAAAGAACAGCAACAAAAAGGAAATTAATACTGCGCATCAGGAAGAGACAACTGGAGTTCCTGGGAGACGCAATGAGGAAGGAGAACTTGGAGAACCTGATACTGACTGGCCAGATAGAAGGCAAGAGAGACAGAAGAAGGCAGCGGATAACATATTTGCAGGGCCTGATCAAGTGGATGACGGAACGGGGGTTGCGAGGTGTAACAGGAACAAACATACTAAGATCCACAAGGGATAGGGAGACGTGGAGAACCATGATCGCCTATTTCCTGAAGGGACAGGGCACATGGAAGAAGTATTGTTAGGTACACATGATTGTATTTGAATTCCAGCTGAATTCATTGCATTCACTTACGCGCAAATACCCTTGGTAAAGGT
>JBBBDQ010000407.1:1265000-1287500 GCA_037127315.1 Ascarosepion bandense
TTAACAAAAGTCAAAAAGAAGAGGAAAAATAAATAAATAAACGCTTTTTCTTTTATGAGGAAAATTGTGGAAGAGACAACGGTATCCGATTACTGTTTTAAATCCTACCACTCTTCCGGTAAATATTTGACTCAGTGATTTAATGTGATAAAGAGATAAAGTTCAGCAGGTAGGTTTTCGAATGACTCGGTCAAAGGCTGTCCTTTACTGTATCTTGACCACACATGAAGAATTTTCCGGAGGAAGCTTTATTAAGATATAAAAAAAAAGATAACTGAAATTTCAGACTTACAGTCGCCAATGTTTGTCACCGGTGGTCTAAAGCATTTCCGGATTTCCGGATTCATTTAAATAAATAGAAGTCAGTTAAGTGAGAGAGTCAGTGAAGGGGAGTTCCGCCGGGCGTGTGAGTGAAGTAGAATCTCCGTTCGTCTTGTTTCGGCCAGTTCGGATTTGTTGATCTCCATTAGAGTTAGAGCTGTGTGTCACATTCGCCTGCCCCAACCGAAAAGGCTAACGTTAAACGAATAAAGCATCCTTTCAGCTCATCCAAGTTGTGGAAGTTCGTTCCTTATAGTTTAATCTTGTACCCCCAGCTGTTCGGCCGACATTTTCAACAAACTCCCGGCAAACATCACAGCGTGGAGAACGGCTGCCGGAGAAAATTGTTCGGACGGTCCATTGGGGTGTTATACCCACTTCACTATATAAATGTTAAACAAGTGTGAAAAGAACAACGTTCATTGTTGTATAAAGAGTAAATATATATATTAATGAATATGCATTTTATCCTATGTTTTAGGCACGACTGGGAGTTTGATGCGTTATATAATATATATTTTTGACATCCCCTTCAAATGCTGTTTCTTTTTCTTTCTTTCCTTCTTTTTTCGTTCCCACAATTTCTGTTTCCTATCGCCTGTTTTTAGTTTCGGTTTAAAACTAATTAAATTCTATTTTCCTTTATCATCCCTGATATAATAATAAATCAATAAGATTTAATAATTAATTATTAATACTATTGTAATAATGTAGCAGTACCTAAATATAATTCAAATTGATATACTGTCAGTCCTTAAGTTCGTATGTGTCTGTGAATATGTATGTGTGCGTAAATCTGTGTTAATTTATCTACACCCATTTTAGAAATATTAGCAAGTAGTGAGACTTCGGTAATTCGGTGGTTGTCAGACTGAAAATTTGTGCTCGGCCAAAAAGTAATGTGCAAGCCATAGTCAATGACTGAATATCTGTGTTATGGGAAGACAGCCACACTCTACACACATTCCTTCTAGAGATGACGGACTGACATTTCTAAGAAACTACAACGGTAGAACTACGACAAATACAGGGTGTCCATAAAGTCCGTGTGCATTAAAAAAAAAGTATAACTTTATTTGTATTTGTGATAAAAGTAATCTGTAAAAAACCATCATAAAGTTCAATGTCAGTCAGTCAGTTAAAGTGCTATACGTGATACAAGCTTGGGCGATCATGTCTCGAAAGACATGACTGACTGGGCAGAAGATTATCCCGCAGTAGGTTGACATTGCTTTCTGCGGTAGACTGGTTGCCGGCCAAGGCTATAGAACCCAGTCTGTCCTGCTATTTAACCCATAACTGGAAGGAAGAGACGGATTAATACCTTTCCCAAGGGTATTTGCGCGTAAGTGAATACAATGGATTCAACCGGAATTCGAACTCGGCTTCCCGGTTTCTCGTTCTGAGCCGATATCCACTTTACCACAACGCACATAGTCATGTATGTTGACTTAAAAGAGAACCAAAGAAAGTAAAAAAAAGGTACTTTCTAAAAGTATGAACATAATTTGCAAGCCAATATTTAGGATGCGATGGATAAATTGTCGTCTTTCTCAGGCAAACATAGAATAACATTGTCATCTCATTTTAACATATATATTTACCAAAATTACACAAAACCTTCAAATACAAAATAGTAAATTAACTCAATAAAATCCCCATTGGCCTCCAGACGACTTTGGAATCTTCTGCGTCTCTCCTGGATGGTCGCCTTGTTTAAATTGATAAATGCTGCCATTATTCTTCCCTACAGATCATCTTTGATGTTACGATGAATTTTGTTGATCTCACACTCATCTGACCACACCCATAATACTCTAGAGTAGTGCTACTCAAAGTGTGGTACACGACCGTCGCCGGTACGCGAGCCATCATCTGCCGGTACGCAGAGATTTTCCAGAAAAAAAGAAATAATAGTATAACCCTATGTCACGAGAGACTGCCAGGATATTTGACTGGTTTTCGTTTTTTCTTTTTTACATTTTCATTTTAGTCTTACATTATTATGGCTATATTGTTCATTTACTCACTCATGTTAAATGTTATTGCTATCCAACTAACGAATGCGATATAATGAACAGCAAAACAGTGAACTGAATATGCATCAGACTTTGTTCCACTCATATATCCATGATATATACATATCATATTATTTAAATACATCTGAAATTAATTAAAATTAATATTTTGTTTTACTGTTTGTCTATTTTTTAGAAGATTAATGACTTTTATTAAATTGCTTACGAAGTATTAATATTAACTTTAAATATTTTTTCTGGATTTTTGAAAATATATACCCTCAAAACCAGTGGCCATAACTAATATAGCCCAAATATGGTACTGGTCAATGGCATACTGGGAAGACTTGTTACGTCAATGATGACTGCCCTTAGAATGAACAAGATATCATTCCCTCATATTTATTACAGATAGTTTCAAAATGTCCATGAAATAGTACATATGTAAAAAAAAAAAAAAAAAAATTCCGGGGTTCACTTTTCTCCCACTCTTACTCAGCTGGATTGGCCTGCTTTGCTTGCCGGTCCCTGGCACATTGAAAGAAAAACTAGCATTCCCCACATCAGATAGTTTGAGAAGCACTGCTCCAGAGGGTTACAGTCTTGCGTGTTAGGTGGTCAGGTGTACGGTGTGATGTGGTCGCAGAAATAGTCTGACTGGGTTCCTCTGATTGTGTTGCATGATGCAGAGACCAGTTACCAGACACAGGATTTTCTAACAGTCATCCTCTTGAGTCAGGACAGTAATACCTTATACTTGATATAGGCCTCTGAGAAGCGTCTCAGGCCCGACGGGATGATAAATGGACACTTAACGTTTTCATCATGAGTAATCACACCAAACATTATGATAATGGTTAGATATATCAGTCAAATCTTTCTGAATTCTCTGCACTGTCAGCAGATTGACATCCAAACAATCTGAAATGTTCGTATTAGAGATCCCGGCGCGAATGCCAAACATTAAAAACAACGAATGCAAATTTTAAAAAATATAAAATGGCGACAATTTACTAATCGCACCTATACATGACCATTTACACACATACACACACACTCGCACACACACACACACACACACACACACACACACACTCGCGCGCGCGCACACACACACACACACACACACACATATATATATATATAATTATATATAGTATGACATAATGTCGGATAAAAAGTTAATTGGTACCAAAGAATTAATTTTTTTGGTTTCGAATACAAAAAAATGAGCAGTTATAGGCTTTCGAGAAGATCTGAACAACATTCTATAATAGGGGCCTACTTGGAAGGAGATTAAATGCAGAATTAATATGTGTCGTAGTTTTATTTCATCAGTCCTGGGAATCATTTTCATGTCTCTTAATTTTAAAATTATGTACCTATTGCTTTTAAATAACAAGAGTTTTTAGTTTAGTTTCTCTTATTTTTTAAAATATTTTTAGTCGTGTATGTTGTCTTGGGAGAGAAATTTTCCTAAAACAACATATTCCATTCCCAAACCAATAGACATCATCTTATATCAAATAACCCCATCATATCTAAAATGGCGATGACTAATATAATGTATGACTTTCAATGCCAAGTATAAAATTATATATCTTGGCATAAATCGCTGACTATATTGGATATATTACTACCCTTTGGTCGATCATGTCTCGAAAGAGACATGACTGACTGGGTAGAAGATTACCCGACAGTAGGTTGACATTGCTTTTTGCGGTAAAATGTTTGCCAGCCAAGGCTATAGAACCCAGTCTGTCCTATTATTTAACCCATAACTAGAGGGAAGAGATGGATTAATACCTTTTTCCAAGGGTATTTGTGCATAAGTGAATGCAAGAAATTCAACTGGAGTTCGAACTCGGCTCCCCGATTTGTCGTTCCGAGTCGATATCCACTGCACCACAACGCACATCCGTTTCCTGAAAGAATACGAAGACGGTACATGAAAGAAGTACACCAACATCTTTATTAATCTTATCCAGTTACATGGGCTATCCATTTAAGTTGTTGCTGCTAAAGAGATATAGTTTCTGTTACTTGACACTGGGATTATATAGCGCCAGTACACAAGGTTCAAAATTTTACATAGCTGGTTGAAAAGAAGTGGATTTGTACCATTTCCTAAGGTTGTTTTCATATAAGGAAATATAACGAACCCAACTGGAATTGAAACTCGGCTGTCCGATTAACAATTCCTAGCCATTATCCATTACACCACCTGCATTTCCAAGCCTATAATATCTGGTACCCGTAAGGCGGTTACTCATCTAGGTACTGACCAACTTCGATTCTGCTTAACTTCGGTGACCGTGTGGCAGCTCAAGTGATCTAGTTTCTGCTCTTTTGTAAGTGCTAATTTAGATTTGATGGAGTTATTTTGATCAGAAACAACAATGTTTGCTGTTTTTATTTATTATATCATATAAATTTTACATTTTTTGAGGAATTACTGCAAAAATATCGTGTTTGATAATTTTTTGTATATGGTGTTAAAGAAATTTTCGTATAGCAACGTGATTGCTTGCACATATAATTCTAAAAAAAATTGGGCTTTTTAATTTATTAATCTTATAGGTTTTATTACTTAAACATTTTAGTGGATGCACATAATAAGCCAGGTTCTTACGAAATGTGGTCCTGGGCATGACGGTAAACTGCATCCGGCAGCAAGATTAGGAGGTTGTGAGAACCACCTCTTAATTGCTGTTGTTCCCAGGTCTACTCTGACACGGAGTGGTAGCACCTGTTAGTGTTCCAGCTATGGGTAAATACTTAACCCCCAAACTGGGACCAAAGCACTATGTAAGAATGAAGATATACTTTTATAGAAATATATACATTTTTGAAGAAACAATTATTACCATAACACTCCACTTTCGACACGAACTCAGTCTGCAACACAATGTTGACAAGACAGACAAATAATATTTTTGTCTGTTGAAATAGACTACTCCTCATGTAAGGTGGTTCGAAATTAATTATTTAGTTATATATATATATATATATAATCATCTGCATACAGGCCTGTTTTGTTGTACCACAGTTTATCAGTCCTGATAAATAAACGATTGCTTCAAGCCACGATTGAAACTCAACCTATTTGACATCACTCGGAGACCATACCCTTAAGCTATCGACGGAAAAGAAAGGCAGATCCTACAGAATGAAATTATTTGTTTGAACATTATTTTTGATCGAAACTCATATATTAGTAGATATTCAGTTTATAATCAAACAATATTGTATATTTATTTTTACCGGACTGATTATTTACGATGAATTTTTGTTACGAAAATGTGTGTCATCCAGCAGGATTCGAACCTGCGACCACTATCCATATAGAGGAAGCCACCAATTGACCTGGCGTGTCTTAGACATCTCGACAGGTTCGAATCCTGCCGAATGACACTCATTTTTGTCACAAAATTTATCGTAATTAATCAAGCCGGTAAAAATAAATATATAATACTGTTTGATTATAAACAGAAATATCTACTGAAATACGAGTATTGATCAAAAATAATGTTCAAATAAATTATTTCAAATTGTCGGTTGTTTATAACCAGTTTCGTTAATCTTTGTTAATTTCCGTAAGATGTTACAGAATGTAAACAACCACCAGTAGTCCAAAACATTGCGTAAATTAGGGCTAATAGTGCACTTTTTTTTATGAAGATAAAAGTAGAGACAGTCCTAGCGAACACGATACCACAGACTATAGCCATAAAAACCCTGTTTTAAAATCATGACTTGTATAAACCAACGGCAAAAAAAAAAAAAAAAATGTTTTCAAGCCATATATTTAAAACTTTTTTGGACCAAAACGCTGATTTTGGCCAAATTTCTCCTTCGGGTCGAAAGTTGAGTTTTTCAAATGACAAATTCCAGTACTCTCTTCTTTGATTCCAATGAAATATTAGTGTTTTTTAATACTCTCAGCTTTTGAAATATATCTTTGACCATGCAAATACACTTTCGGATCTCAGTTTCTGGAATACATCCTTGTGAAATAAAAGATGAGGTTGGAAAATCTCATCAGTACTGGAAAGAGCAATAACAGCTACTAAATTTGAGAAACTTAGTTTTTTTTTTTTATTGGTTTAAGAAAAATATTTTATAAACGTCTACCAGAAGAAGTGCTGTCTGGTCAATAAATTCTAATGTTTCTTTATTTGGAAACTGTTAATATTACCATCAACATTAATTATGCATTGCACGTTAACATTTACCAGTATACACGCGCATGCGTAATGGCCGGTATATTCAGACACCTACATTTAGATAGCAGTGTGAAGTATTTCTTGTTCATTCTGTAGATAAACAAATCTGCCTAGTCTCATACTACATACTTAGAAAAAAACAACAGAGACGAAATAAAGAATATGGTGAGATAGCAAATTTCCTTTGAAATTAAATAAAGTCAAATAGTTTTTTTTCTACTGCAGAAAAAAAAAACACGTTGCAATAGATAGGCTGCCAGAAGACAAATCCCAGTGCCAATTGCGTCGACAGGCAAGACAAGAATCAAAAAGGAAAACAGATTACTAAAGTGGAAGTAACGATTCCAAATCAGAATAAAAATCACCGCCAGTAAGTGTTTTATTTTTTGTATTTTTTGTCGAGTAAATTAATCAGTGATTATATTATGGTAGGTTCATTGCAGGGGATGAAGATGAGGCTAATAATTGTGAAAATGAAAATGGAGTATATTTTAAGCGGCTAAAAGGAAGATGGCGGAAGATAAATGCAGTAAAATGGGAAAACAAGTCGAAGAGAATATTCATCAAATGAGAAAATATTGAACCCAAAAAGTAAGAAAATCTAAAGAACGCGAAATGAAAGAAGAAAAATAAATAAGGAAAAAAAAATATATTGAAAAGCTGATGAAACTAAAAAAGAACATATAAAAAATAGGATACAATAAAAAAAAAAGGTAGTACAGAAAGAAGAAGAAGAAGAAGAAGAAGAAGAAGGGAAAAAGATGAGGATGAGAAGAAGCAGGTGGAGGAGGGACAGAAGAAGGAGAAGGAGGAGACGAGGAAGAAGAAAATGAAGTCAAAGAAGAAAATGATGAGGAGGAGGAGCTGGTTAAGGAGGGATTGAAGACGTAGAAGAAAAAGAAGAATAACAGTAAGAATAACAAGAAGAAAAAGGACAAGTGAAAGAGTGAAAAAGATAAAGAAGAAGAAAAGGAGAAAAAGAAAAAGAAAATAAGAAGCAGGTCAAAAAGGGGCCAAAAAAGATGCTGATGAAGATTAAGAGCAAGTGCAGTAGGGGGCCAAAAAGATGCTGAAGAAGATGACGAGTATGTGGAGGAGGGGGCTAAAAATGATGACGATGATGAGCAGGTGCAGGAGGTGGGGGGGCTAAAATGATGATGATGATGAGCAAGTGCAGAAGGGGTCTGAAAACGATGCTGATGATAACGACGAGCAGGTGCAGATGGGGGTTAAGAAGATGCTGAAGAGGATGACGAGTAGGTGGAGGAGGGGGCTAAAAGAATGATGATGATGAGCTGGAACAGTAGTGGGCTAAAAAAGATGATGATGATGATGAGCAGTTGCAGAAGAGGGCTAAATATGATGCTGATGATGAAGACGAGCAGGTACAGAAGTGGGCTAAAGATGATGATGAGCAAGTGCAGAAGGGGGCTAAAAATGATGCTGATGATAACGACGAGAAGGTACAGAAACGGGCTAAAAATGATGAGGATGATGATGATGAGCAGATGCAGGAGATGGCTTAAAATGATGATGATGATTATCAGGTGCAGGAAGGGGCTAAAAGTTATGATGATGATAACGACGAGCAGGTGCAGAAGAAGGCTAAAATGAAGATGATAATGATGAGCATGTGCAGGACGGAGCTAAAAATGATGCGGATGATGACGACCAGCAGGTAGAGGAGGGACTAAAAATGATGATGATGATGATGATGATCAGATGCCGAAGGGGGCTAAAAGGATGATGATGATGAGCAGGTGCAGGAGGGGCTAAAAATGATGATGGTGATAACGACGAGCAGGTAAAGGAGAGGCTAAAAATGATGATGATGATGATGATCAGATGCAGAAGGGGGCTAAAAATGATGATGATGATGATTATCAGGTGCAGGATGGGCTAAAAATGATGATGATGATGATGATGATGATGATAACGACGAGCAGGTAAAGGAGGGGGCTAAAATGATAATGACGATGATGAGCAGGTGCAGGAGGGGGCTAAAATGATGATGATGATAATGATGAGCAGGTGCAGGCGGGGGCTAAGAATGATGCTGATGATGACAATGAGCAAGTATAGGAGGGGGCTAAAATGATGATGATGATGATGATTATGAAAATGATAAACAAGTACAGGAGGGAGCTAAAAATGATGCTGATGATGACGACGAGCTGGTACAGGAGGGGCTAAAAATGATGATGATGATGATGATCAGATGGAGAAGGGGGCTCAAAATGTTGATGATGATGAGCAGGTGCAGGAGGGGCTAAAATGATGATGATGATAACGACGAGCGATGATGATGATGATGATAATGATGAGCAGGTGCAGGCGGGGGCTAAGAATGATGGTGATGATGACAACGAGCAAGTACAGGAGGAAGCTAAAATGATGATGATGAATTTGATGATGAGCAAGTACAGGAGGGAGCTAAAAATGATGCTGATGATGACGACGAGCAGGAGGGGCTAAAAGTGATGATGATGATGATGAGCAGGTGCAGGAGGGGCTAAATGATGATGATGATGGTGACGACGAGCAGGTGGAGAAGATGGTTAAAAATTATGTGATGCGGACGACGAGCAGGTGCAGGAGGGGGCTAAAAAATGCTGAGTAGGACAAAGAGCAGAAGGAGGCGGTGGCTATTGAAGATGACGGTGAGCAGCGGGTGGAGGAGAGGCTGAAGAAGAAGTAGTTGGAGTAAAAGAAGAAGAGAAAAAGAAGTAGATCAAAGAACGGGTAAAGAAGAAGAAGAAGAAGAACAACGAAAACAACAATTACTTCGACTACTAGTAGTCGTAGTAGTAATAGTAGTAATTTGCGTAAATGGTTCACCGATTAAGGTATCCCTGACTTGGTTATAATGTGAAATCTTTTTTTTCTTACATCATTGATTTTATATTTATTTTTGTCTCCAACATTAATTTCACCTTTCATTCCTCCACTTCCTCTTCTCCCGCCTTTTCACTTCCCTCCGAGTCCAGAAAAAAAGCAAAAAAAAAAAAAAAAATGGGAATGAAAAGAAAATAGAAGAAATTAAGCGTTAATGAGTAAATCTGATTTGCAGATGAGACACAAGCCTTGTTTCTTCTTTGATGACAGTCAATCCACAAAAATGCGATTTGCGCCTCACAGTTTTTATTTCGTTTATCTATCTATCTATCTATCTATCTATCTATCTTAGTATATTCATTATCTATCTATCTATCTATCTATCTATCTATCTATCTATCTATCTATCTATCTATCTCATCTATCTCAGTCTATTCTATCTATCTATCTATCTATCTATCTATCTATCTATCTATCTATGTCAGTTCTTTCATATCTATCTATCTATCTATCTATCTATCTATCTATCTATCTATCTATCTCAGTCTGTTCAGATCTATCTATCTATCTATCTATCTATCTATCTATCTATCTATCTATCTATGTCAGTTCTTTCATATCTATCTATCTATCTATCTATCTATCTATCTATCTATCTATCTATGTCAGTTCTTTCTATCTATCTATCTATCTATCTATCTATCTATCTATCTATCTATCTATCTCAGTCTGTTCAGATCTATCTATCTATCTATCTATCTATCTATCTATCTATCTATCATATCTATGTCAGTTCTTTCATCTATCCTATCTATCTATCCATCTATCTATCTATCTATCTATCTATCTATCTCAGTCTGTTCAGATCTATCTATCTATCTATCTATCTATCTATCTATCTATCTATCTATCTATCTATCTATCAGTTCTTTCATATCTATCTATCTATCTATCTATCTATCTATCTATGTCAGTTCTTTCATATCTATCTATCTATCTATCTATCTATCTATCTATCTATCTATCTATCTATCTATCTTAGTCTGTTCATATCTATCTATCTATCTATCTATCTATCTATCTATCTATCTTCTATCTATCTATGTATCTATCTATCTATCTATCTAATTTTTATTAATTTGTAAGCGCCACAGGCGACCCGCTTACGAAACTGGTCTAAGTGCAATCGTAATGACTACCGTAAACAGTGATTTCTAGACTTATCTTTTACCTACTTCTAAATGCATCGACTGCTAATCCATAGACGGTCATCAGTATAATAATTTTCTACATGTATCAACTCGGCACTCATACACACACGCACACACGCACATACGCACGCGTGTGTTATTCTAAAATGAAACGGAATTTACGACAACACTTGATATATATATATATCTGTCTATCTATCTATCTATCTATCTATCTATCTATCTATCTATCTATCTATCTCAGTCTTTATATATATATATATATATATATATATATATATATATATATATTCACCCTTGGGAAAAAAACTTAATCCGTATCTCTTCCCTTCAGCTATTGAATAAATCGCTATATTAGATTGGGTTCTATAGTCTTGATTGGCAACCAGTCTCCCATAGAAAGTAATGAACGACTGATGGAAAATATACTACCCAGTAAGTCATGTATTTTTCGAAATATGATCAGTCAAGATTGTATCACGTAGTGCACGTAACTGACTGATATATATATATATATATATATATATATATATATATATATATATATATGTAATAGTCGTGACGCCCCAAGCAAGGCATGTTACTGACACTGTTGAGCATAGGGTTAGATAGGAGGAAAGTTATGAGAAAGAGTGACAGGTTGTAGGGGGTGTCAGGAAGAGAGTAAGAGAAGCATGACAATACTGACAAGAGTGGAGTCGACGAAGAATTGAGCATGAGAGAGAGGATGCAAATTAGTAAGATAGGAGATGACTATTGACTGTACATTTGAATTCTTGAAGATTGTAGGCGTCGGGAAAGCAAGTAAACGAAATTCCACAGGCGGGAAGTGCGAGAAAAGTAGCTGCTGGAATAAAATTTGCATTTACAATTTATTGGTTTAACAGTAAAATGGTTGCTAATCATGCGGCTCGAGTAAATTAATATATAGGGGTTACCAGTGAGATAAGTTCATTTGAGTAGAAGCCGTGAAATTACTTGTAGAAGAGGTACAGGGAAGTCACATTGCGCCGATGAGAAAGTGACTGTATCTGAGCTGCCAAGTCGGGAACGTTTACATTACAGATTCTCCTTTGGATTTTGTCAGGGACCCCTAGGTGGATAGTAGGAGCACCCGACGGATGGTATATATATATATATATATATATATATATATAGACAATTTACACATAACACAAACTATATAAAATTTACCCATCCCACACACACGCACACACACACTATACACGCTCACAGACACACACACACACACACACAGACACACACACACACACACACACACACACATATATATATATATATATATATATATATATATATTTTAATTCAGATACTTCAATCCAAGGGAAAAAAGCAGGAAGGTAAATTCCAAAAAACCCGATCCTAATTAATATTAAAAATTTATTTTAATATTAAAAAATGATACAGGAAGAGAGCTCCATGTAATAAAATATTACAGAGCAAATATATATTAAAAAAGGATTAATTCAAAGATGTTGAATGGCCATTTCGATATGAAGATCCTCACGGGGGACGACACATCACCTCAGCAACAGAAAAAACCTTTCAGAAACTGGAGAAAAATTAGTCTACTAGACTAATTAGTAGACTAATTTTTCTCCAGTTTCTGAAAGGTTTTTTCTGTTGCTGAGGTGATGTGTCGTCCCCCGTGAGGATCTTCATATCGAAATGGCCATTCAACATCTTTGAATTAATCCTTTTTTAATATATATATATATATATATATATATATATATATATATATATAGACAATTTACACATAACACACACTATATAAAATTTACCCATCCCACACACACGCACACACACTATACACGCACACAGACACACACACAGACACACACACACACACACACACACACACACACACACACACATATATATATATATAAGATGCGATGGATAAATGGTCACTACTGTATAATTTTAATTTCGGGCATGCGTGTTGTTTACTTTTGATTTTGTCGACGTTAGTGTCATAGGGGTTAGGTTAGCGGCAACGTTGTTGTTTTTCAGGGGTTTTACTGATAAATGTCTTCTGCTAAGCAGTTTTCTATTATTTGGGCGGGGGGTATTAGTGTATAGATAAGTACAAATAATTTTCTAACAGAGCTGAATTTCTTGAGCTCCGAAGTTTCATGGGAGCTGGTAGAGAACAAACAACACATTGTCTCTCTCTCTCTCTCTCTCTGTGTGTGGGGTTTTCACGTAGCTACAGCAGAAAACTGGGTGTTTGTGAGTGTCTGTCTTACTTGTTCGTCTGTCTCGATCTATTCGAATCTATCTATCTATCTATCTATCTATCTATCTATCTATTTTCATTCATTCTATCTATCTATCTATCTATCTATCTATCTATCTATTTCATTCATTCTATCTATCTATCTATCTATCTATCTATCTATCTATCTATCTATCTATCTATGTATCGGTCTTTCTATCTATCTATCTATCTATCTATCTATCTATCTATCTATCTGTCCGTCCCTCCATCTATCTATCTATCTATCTATCTATCTATCTATCTATCTATCTATCTATCTATCTATCTATCTATCTATCCAGTTCTTTCTATCTATCTATCTATCTATCTATCTATCTATCTATCTATCTATCTATCTATCTATCTATCTATCTATCTATCTATCTATCTATCTCAGTCTGTTCAGATCTATCTATCTATCTTTCTATCTATCTATCTATCTATCTTAGTCTGTGCACCCTAACTCCCACCTAGAACTGAAGCTCAACTGGGTGATGTTTACATTACGTCTCTTGCTGGTCTCTAAAATAATTTCAAAACTTGACATTCATAAGGCGAGCGGAGGTGACGGTATCCCAGTCATCGTCTTAAAGAAATGTGCCCCCCTCCTGAACACTCCACTGTCTTCTCTAAACTCTACAACTACTGTCTCTCTGCTTCTTGTTTTCTATCTGCTGGAAGTTCTCATTTGTGTTTCCTGTTTTTAAGAATTCGGGAGAACCCTCAGACCCATCCAATTATCGTCCTATCAGCCTCTTATCGATTTTGGGCAAAGTGTCCGAGGCCATCAATGCTGAAGTGGTTGAACATCTCATAGCCCACTGCCTGTTCTCCGACAGACAGCATGGCTTCTACTTCGCCAGATCTACCGCTGATATGCAAACGACTATCACTGTGTACATATACCAGGCTCTTGATAAGAACGGCGAATCTAGAGCTGTTGTCCTGGATAGCTCCAAAGCATTCGATAGCGTCTGGTACGCTGGTTTTCTGCACAATATACAGGGATATTGTATATCTGGATGTTTGTTTGACTTAATGAAATTGTTCCTATAGAATCGCAAAATGAAGGTCGTATTAAGCGGACATTATTCCAGAACCTATCATATTAACTCACATGTCCCCCAAGGCTCTATCCAAGGTTCTACGCATTTTCTGATTTTCATCTACGATCTCTCTGATGAAATCAGATCCCAAATAGGCATCTACGCTGACGACACCACCATTTAATCTCGTCTCCCTAAGAAATCTGTCGATGCAGACAAAACAAACCTTGCAGCTACCCTCGAAAAGGACCCCCAATCAGTGTTAGATTGGGGTAAGAAATGGCTAGTAAATATTAATGGTTCCAAAACGAAGCTGCAATTCTTTAACCATCATAGACAATCTTTCCTACCTGCCATCAATATGGATCACACTAGTTTCCCTGAGAGGTATACACTGCGTCTCCTCGGCCTGACTCTCTCATCCGACCTGAAGTGGAGCGACTACATTGAATTAATAGCTAAACCTACTGCTATGAAGCTTAGGTCCCTGTGTAGTGCCAGGAAGTTCTTCTCTTCTGAACTCGCTCTCTTATTCTTGCTTTCCTGACGGCTACAACCTCCAGAAATTTAAATGCAGTGTCAACACTCATCTACTAACCACTCGACCTAGCTCTTCCCCCAACCCGTATATCCTTCCCTTTCTCCCCACCTTTGAAACTGTCAACACACCTGCATTCTCATCTTTCGATTGCTCCTTTCTAATTGGCTTGTACTCTTATTCTCTCTCTTCTAATTAACCCTCTAGGGCCATTCGTATCATATTAGTGGGGGATCTGTTTATTACTTCATAACAATATAGAACTGATCCCTCACTTTATGCCCAGTAGAAGCCTTAACCCTCTAGGGCCATTCGTATCATATTTGATACAGTATGAAAACAAGCCTTGAAAGAAATATTTTCCTGAAAAATTTTTTAAGAGAAATATTTTATAAATTTCAAATGAAAGCAGTACTGACTGCTCAGTCAATGAATACCAAATGTTTCCTTATAGGGAAATACCAAATGTTTCCTCATCGGGAAATACTGTATCAAATATGATACGAATGGCCCTAGAGGGTTAATCTTCTTTCAGTTACGTAACCCCTCGCACATCAGTGGCATCTCCGCCTTGCTCGGGGTGAAATGATTAAAAAAATCTCATCATGCACATTTACAAATCTACCATCCGCCAGTTCATTAAATACTGCTGTCATATCTGGTCGGACGCCGCTGCTGTTCATCTTGGGGTTCTCGACAGGATCTAAAGAAGAATCTGCAATGTTATCGATCCTGACATGGTGGGCCGACTCCAGTTTCTCACCGACGAGATATGGCTTCCTTCCTTGGTGCCCACTTACGCGAGTTTACTCGAACTACAAGGTCTCACTCTTTTACTGTAAAAACAATCAAGTGTAACCACGAATTCTACTTGACACTTACCGCCTGTGAAAATCACTTCTGCATTCTTGTTTCTCTGCTAGCTACAACCTCAAAGAGTTTATGTGCAACATCAACTGTCATCTCTTATTTCCTTGATTCGCATCCTTCTTCTCACTTTATACTTTGCTTTCACAAAACTCTCTTTACACCAATGTACCCGTCTTTCTCTTACCCTTTCTCCGACACCTACTGTGACCTGTTCTCCTCACTCTCCTTACTCTTTTATTATGTAACCCCCTTCACACCAGTAGCAGTTCTGCCTTACTTCAGGTAAGATGATTATATATATATATATATATATATATTCGTCATCCACATACAAGCCTGTTTCGCTATATCACAGCTCATCAGTGTGGCTAGACATCCAGTTGCTTCTGGCCGGGATCGAAACTAGACTGATTTGGTCTCAGTCGGAGTCTCTAAACCTTAAATCATAGGCGTATGGAATCAGAAAAGGGAACTTTTAGCGTGTTGCATATAAGCCGGGTATATACATGCCAGTCACCGAAATAAATATATTTATTGCTAAAAATTTGTCATAAATTGCAGAAGTGGTAATTGTTTTTTTAACTTTCCTCTCTAGAAAGCTCATTCGTTATGAGAGCATATATATATATATATATATATATATATATATATATATATATAGAGAGAGAGAGAGAGAGAGAGAGAGAGAGAGGAAATCATTGTCTTCCAAGACTCCATATCCCTGGTATCTCTTAGCATGCTTTTTCCTGTTACCCACCCATACCCCACTCTACAATCAACCTGCACAAGCCAGTCAAATATTTTATCCGCGACATTCTCCTGTCTCTTTCCCTATATCTGACCTGTGAGTATTAGATTCTCCAATCCCCCCTTCCTCATTATATGTCACATGAACTTAAGCTGACTTTTCCTGATGCTCAGTATTAATTTTCTTTTCGTTTCCATTTTTTCAAAAACCTCATCATTCACATTCTCGATTTATGATATCCACAGTATCCTTCTGTAGAACCGCATTTTAGTTACTTCAACTCTTTCTTTCATCCTTGATGATATTGTGTAGCATTTTCTGCCATATTGAAGAACAGACATCACATAGCAATCTAGTACTCTCTTTTTTGTTTCTAGGGAAATTTTCCTGACTTTTATTACTCTAATCAGCTTTTGGGATGCGTCCTTCGACATGCCAATTTGCCGTCGGTGTTGCACTTTCCGCCTTTTGTTAGATAACTTACCCAGGTCTATCTATCGCCCGGTTTACACTCCACCCTCGTCTATTGAACAGGTTAAGAGGCTCATGCCTTGTTCCCTGTTTAGGATGTGGTTTCCGGTTTTCTGTTTTCCAGTCTTCTCACTTTGTTTTTTTTTCAATTGGAGTAGATAGATCTATCTATCGCCCGGTTCACACCCAACCTCGTCTATTGAACAGGTTAAGAGGCTCATGCCTTGTTCCCTGTTTAGGATGTGGTTTCCGGCTTTATCTTTTCTAATCTTCTCACTTTGTTTTATTGTGTGTTTTGTTTTTTCAATTGGAATAGATAGATCTATCGCCCGGTTCACACTCCATCCTCGTCTATTAAACAGGTTAAGAGGCTCATGCCTTATTCCCTGTTTAGGATGTGGTTTCCGGCTTTCTCTTTTCCAATCTTCTCACTTTGTTTTTTTTTTTTTTTCAATTGGAGTAGATAGATCTATCTATCACCCGGTTCACACTACACCCACGTATATTCAACAGTTTAAGAGGCTCATCCCTTGTTCCTTGTTTAGGATGTGGTTTCCGGCTATCTCTTTTCCAGTCTTTTCACTATTACGTAGCCCCCTGCACATCAGTGGCGTTACCGCCTTGCTCGGGGTGATACGATTAAAAAAAAAAAAAAATTAAATTTTTGTACATGCTTGATTTTACTTTCCACAACCTGTAATTCTCATTTTGTGCTCCTCTGTTTGCTGATGACCATACATTCGATTTTCTTGTAGTTTAATTGTAGTCCTTTCTATCGATTTTCTTCATCTATCTCTCTAGGAGGTCTTATAGTTTGTTTTTTTTTCGTGTCGGCTATCAATATTGTATCATCTGCGTATCTTATACTGTTCAGATTGTGACCGCCGATGACGAATCCTTGCATAAGTTTCCTCAGAATAGTCTCGCTGTACAAGTTGAATAGACACGGTGAAAAGACACATCTTTGGCTTACGCCCCTTTCTATCTTTGTATATCTGCTGAATTAGTTTCCTCTCCGTATGCAGGCGGTTTGCTGCCAGTAGAAGTTCTTGTTTTGTCTTTCCCAAGTATGTTTAGGTTGCAGAGCATTTCTGTCGCTTCTTTGTGGTGTGCTTTGTCTACTGCCTTGGCATAGTCTACAAAACATAGGCAAATGGCATGGTTTCATTTGTATCGCCCTTTCTGATAACATCCTAAACGTAATTATTGCTTGTTTCATTGTCCTTGACGAAACCGCACTGTTATTGTCCTATCTCCAGCCTGATTCTGTTCCGCGCTCCGTTTATCAGGATTCGGACAAGGAGTTTTGCTATGTGTCTCATCAAACTGATTGTACGATGGATTTCGCATTCGTTTTCGCCTGTCTTCGTAGGCAGAGCTGTGAAAATTGATCTGCTTAGGTCATCTGGTATTACATCACTGTTGCACATATCTTTTATTATTTCCGTAATTTTCTCTATGCCGAGATCTTTTAAGGCTGTCAGCATCTCTTTTGTTGTGCCGTCTGCTTTTTTCCTATTCAGTTTGGCCATTGCAGCTTTCACCCTGGATTATAGTATTTACGGTCCTTCAGCGTCTTTGTTTATTATCGGTTGCTCTCCTTCTCTTTTTGTGGAAGAAATCTATTATATATTCTTCCCATCGCTGGAGTTTTGCCTCTTTCTCTAATATGATCATTCTATCCTTGGAATTAATACATTATGTTGGTGAGCATGTTCTTTGTGCTGTCAGTTCCCTTATTTCTTTCTACATTTCTCATTTATTCGTCTTGCCCAATCTCTCTACTTCGACGCATTTGTTCTTGAGCCATTCCTCTTTAGCCTGTCTGCACTTGGTTCTTATATCATTTTTTAGTTTCTTGAATTCAGTTCTGACTTCGCATACCTTTTCTGTCTCTTTTGCATGTCTTCAGGCATCCAATCTTTTCTTCTTCTGCGTCGGATTTCCTCTGGGACCATGTGGTTTCCTGATGACACTAGTGTTTCTTTGAGTGCATCCCATTTCGAATTTTCATTTTCCATTTGTTCTTCAAATTTGTTTTTTGTTTCTCACACTGTCACTGTATTTTGTATGCAAGTTGAGGTCATTCACGTGCGAGTTGTATTGCACTCTGTGAGCTCACTTAGCCTTTTTTAGTCTCCTACGTTTCACACTGAGTTTGCAGATAACTGGAAGTTGGTCGCTTCTACAGTTGGCACTTGGATAGGTTTTGATTTGGGTTTTTTGTGTCACCTGGGCTTCTCCATATCCATAGGCGTCTTGGGTATTTTTGAAACCAGGTGTTGGTTTTCACCTGGTCATATACCTTACACCACTGGACCCATCTTTCACCTCGGTCGTTGCGGATTCCTAATCCAAAGTTGCCAGTTGTCTCCCCATCCCTCTCCTTGCCTACTTTGCCATTCAAGTCTCCCATGATGATTCTATCTTCTTAGGTTTTACACTGTCAACAGTGGAGTAGAAATATTCTATTTCTTCCTCTGGGCTTTGCGCTGTTGGTGCATAAACTAGTATAATAGATATGTTAAAGAGTTTCCATTTCAATTTGACCAAGAGGACATCTCGGAAAGTTGGCAGTATCCCAGAACGAATTTCTTCATTTTTTCGTACAGTATTAAGCCGACACCTTTTTCGTTATTTTTACCTTCAGCATATATGATCCTATAGTTGTCGCTGCTGGTGTCTTCATTGTTTTGCCATCTAGTTTCGCATATTCCAAGAATTTTTTTTCAATCTGCTCATTTCCTGCTTGATATTCTTAAGTTGACCACAGTTGTTCAGCGTCTTATCGTTCCATGTTCCTAGATTCATTTTTTGTTTGTTGCTCACAGTCGCAGGTTAACGGTCCAGAGACACCCGTTGCTCATGTCATTCCTTTCCGGGCGTAGGACAAATTTGTCCCCTTTACGCCGTTGGTGCTAACAGTAACTGGAGGATTGTCAGGTGACACCTGTTGCCCATGTCAGTCTGTACCAGGAGAATACTTGCTTCCTTTGGAAGTAATCCCTTCATGCCGTTGGGTTTTATATGTATATTTTGTAAAGCCATGATTATACTCGGGAATGATAGTGAAGTAGCATCCCATTGCTTTCTTCACGATGATTTATCGAGACACCACTTCTAGTTAGCTGGCCGTTGACGCCTTCAAAGTTCTCCAGCCTCTTTTCAGTCTTTCTTCCTTCCACAACAGATTGCTAACCTCTTACCTATCTTGCAAGCCCGTGTTTAACCGGTTTAGTTCAGGCGTTTTGCCAAAAATAAAAAAATAAAAATAAAAAGAGGAAAAGTAAAGGAATTTTTTTCTACTTTTTATATACACACCTCTGTTGAATAAGAGGGTCCGACTTCCCTACTTACAGTGAGTGTATTTATGGGAACGTGATACTAGGATATGGGTTGGGGGAAATAACACATATTATTGAGTTGCAACTTGAACTACTACGCCTTCCACACAGGGAGTCTAGATTCAATTTTGAACGTTTCTACTGAGTCGAGTGAAATTTACCAAGTGGGCATTTCATTTCGGTTTTAGTTTCTTGCAGTGGTCAAAGATAAATGGTTAAAGCTTATCTTCTTTACATAAATACAGTAGTGCAGAAACTGTAACTAAGCCAATGATTATGATGAAATGGTTCTTTTCTTTCTGGACTGGGCACTACGGACATAATATTTTCAGCTCACCCGTTGCAAGAGAAGTGCACAGACCATCAGGTCTACCTGTATCAAGTGCTTTTGATTACCACGACCATTGATGTCAATAATAAAAATGCCCTGTAGATCATTTTAGGCATATTGGGATGCTCACTAGAGTTTGCTAAAATATATGGAGAATTGCCTAGCAACAAGAAGGAATATTTACTATACTATTAATTTTCAGAGCCTTTTCCAATGGTATGAAACAAGATGATATTCCAGCACCTGGTATATTTTGCTGTACGTTGCCACCGACAGTAAACATAACAGAAAAATTGCGGAGGCGCCAATATTGAGACCAGGAGAGGACAAACAACCGGAAACGACTTCCTAATCAGGGAACAACGAATGATCCTCTATACCTGTTCGATAAAAGTGGAAAGAGTATAAATCGGGTGACTGTAGAGTCTATCTAGTCCATTTGCAAAATATATATACTGACACGAAATCGGTCTAGTTTCGATCCCGGTCAGAAGCAAGTGGATGTGTCTAGCCACACTGATCAGCTGTACTACAGGGAAAAAAGCCTTGTATGTAGATGTCTATTATATTATGCTCTCATTCCAACTCAACTCGCTAAAGAAGAAAATTTTAAAAAGAGTTCACACTTCGGCGATATATGCATTACTCTTTCAGTGACTGGCGTGTGTATACACTGCTTCTATACAACACCTTAAAATTCCTCTTCTCAGATTCCATTCGCCTATGGCTTAGGGGGGTAGCGACTCCGACTGACACCACATCGGTCGAGTTTCGATCCCAGCTAGAAGCAGGTGGATGTGTCTAGTCACACTGATGAGCTGCGAAACAGGTTTGTATGTGGATGACTAATATATATATATATATATATATATATATATATACATACACACATATATATATATATATATATATATATATATATATATATAGATAGATAAATTAAAAAAGGATTAATTCAATGATGTTGAATGACCATTTCGATATGAAAATCCCTACGGGGGATAACACATCACTTCAGCAACAGAAAAATCCTTTCAGAAACTGGAGAAAAATAAGTCTAATTTTTCTTTTTAAATAGATTTGCAAAGAAATAAAAAAAAATGATAAAACAAAATAAAAACAAATAACCAAGAAAAGAAAAAATTGACATCGTCTGGGTTCGCAAAAAAAGAAAGAGAATAGTAACTAAAAATTAACAGACAGCCGTGTTAAATCGACGTAAGTTTAAGCAACACGGAAAAAAGGTGGTAAGAGAGATAAAAGAAGGAAGGGAGGGAAAAAGAAAAGAAAAGAAAGAAAAAACATTTTTTAAATATTACAGACGCTGGACAAATAATTTTTCTCCAGTTTCTGAAAGGATTTTTCTGTTGCTGAGGTGCTGTGTTATCCCCCGTGGGGATCTTCGTATCGAAATGGCCATTCAACATCTTTGAATTAATCCTTTTTTAATATATATTTGCTCTGTAATATTTTATTACATGGAGCTCTCTTCCTGCATCATTTTTTAATATTAAAATAAATTTTTTAATATTAATTAGGATCGGGTTTTTGGAATTTACCTTCCTGCTTTTTTCACTTGGATTAAAGTATCTGAATTAAAATATATATATATATATATATATATATAAACATTTCAACCCAAGCAAGGCATTTCACCTCCACGATTTCGCAGGGGGTTACATAGGGGAAAGTGATGAGAAAGAGTGGTTAGGGGCTTACATAGGGGAAAATGATGAGAAAGAGTGGTTAGCGGGTTACATAGGGGAAAGTGATGAGAAAGAGTGGTTAGCGGGTTACATAGGGGAAAGTGATGAGAAAGACTGGTTCCATATAGGAATGTAAGAAGGAGGGTGATAGACGAGTAAGGATACCGAGGATGAGGGTTGGGTAGATGGGAAGAGTGTTTAAGAGAATGAATGCGAGTTAGTGTGTTAGGAGGTGTCTATTGACATTACATTTAAACTCCTGGAGATTTTAGCTGTCGGGGAAGCAAGTATACGCAAGGGAATTGCACAGGCGGGAAGTGCGAGTAAAGAAGCTGTTGGAGTAGAAATTGCGGTTACGTCTTATCTGTTTCACTGTAAAAGGGTGGGACTTGGTTGCTAATCTAGTATCTCGTGCAAATTCATACCTAGGGGGCACCAGTGATCTAAGTTCATCGGAGCAGAAGCCGTGAAAGTATTTATAGTCGAGGCACAGGGAAGTCACATCACACCGGTGAGAGAGTGAATGCAGCCGGTCTGCCATATCGGACTCT
>JBBBDQ010000407.1:1290000-1450000 GCA_037127315.1 Ascarosepion bandense
TCAATCAGAACAGTACTCAGTTGTATTAAAAAGTTCTCAATACATTTATATTGTAGAGCTTTTGAAAATTTTTCATTTGGAAATGAATTATTTCCTCAACCATTTTTTAACCATTTTAACCATTTTTTAAACTATTCTGTACATTCAGGTGATTTATATTAACTGAGTTTCCAAAGTTTTTCAAACGTACAAACAGAGATTTTTATGAATGCAAGACTGGAATTTTTATCAACCGAAAATTTTCAAAATTAACGTGGTGTCCCTTAAAGATATTAAAAAATTTAAAACACTTTCATCCAGGATTGTATGATCCTAAGATTTATCTAGGTATCTCCAGTAAATCGCTAAAAAAAAAGCATAGTATGAATAAAAAATGTCCCAAACTTAACAAAAACGAACGTTTTCAAACAAAATGTTTATATCATTATGAAGAGAAACGATCAAAGAAATTTTTAATTATTTTTTTAAATTTTTTAATTCTTTCTAACCAGTTCGAAATTTTGTCAGAAAATTTTGTTTTGATTTGAGTTAGCGGGTAACCAAAACGTTACAACTGTTTCCAATGGAAAACGTAGTGATCACATCACACATTTTTTTACGGTGACAAACATTAATTTGAAAACTCACAAAAATCAAATAATTGTCAAATTTTAATAAAACTTTCAGTACTCATTCACAAATAAATGAAATCACTTTTGAAACTAATACGTTTTTATCTCTGTTGACCGCACTCCAAATAAATCCATTAAATTTTAATAAATTTTAATTTGTTGCGGTCTATAATTTTATTAGTTAACGCAGGGCTCGTCGAGAAACATAAATAAACTGATTTTTTTCTAAATTATTCCTCTGTGTCCGAAAATCTTCTCCCAAGATTAAAATAAAAAATGCAATAAAACTCTGATATTATTTCATTAGATAAGCTTATAAATGCTTGAATAAATAATAAAAATTAAGGACATTATAGTCCGAAGAAGAAAACTTCAATAACTAAT
Source organism: Ascarosepion bandense (assembly GCA_037127315.1). Taxonomy (NCBI): domain Eukaryota; kingdom Metazoa; phylum Mollusca; class Cephalopoda; order Sepiida; family Sepiidae; genus Ascarosepion; species Ascarosepion bandense. The sequence continues at coordinate 1,290,996 of JBBBDQ010000407.1, forward strand.
GAAATTTTAAAAGAATTGTTTTCATTATTTTTTGTTATTATAATAATTTATAAATAATTTATAAAGTTTCAAAAATATTTTAAAACTCATTAAAGAACTGTTACGGTTAGATTTTTTTAGTTAAGAATAGATTATATTGCTATCGAAAATTGAAAAGTTTAATAAAAATTGTTGTCTCTATATTTTTAAAATAATTAAATTTTTTTATGCATTTGAAGATTTTTTTTGTATGGTAATTTCTAACTGCAAATTAAAAGGTCAGAATTTCCTTCATTACCTAAAAAAATTGTACAATTTTGTCTCTTATAAACGCCATACACTTCTTGATTTACGACGCAGACAGGTCTTAAAATTCACATCTGTGATTAAGAAATAGTTTCATTATAAATTTCATGCTATAAATAAGTAATACGTGTATAAGTCAGATAAATTTAACAAAAAATTGGCTAATTTTGTATTCCATTGGTGAGTTGCAAATTGTGGAACTGATTCCCCAGAGAATGCTTTCCCGGTTACTAGAATCGTAACCTGTTCTAGGATTTATGGATATCTTTCTCACATAAATTGGGCCCCTTCCTCTCACTCTATAACCCTTTATCTTGAAATATTTTTACTTATCTACTAATACTTGCTTATTTTGACACAAAGATACAAATATGGGTCACCCTGTGAGAAGCAAACAATCAGTAGGATTAACGGTAAACAAGGTTAGTTATCAACCACTTAGTATATTGAGTGACATAAGCAATACTCGCTAGAGTGATCATGTCTTTTCTGTTTCATGGCTGAGTAGGCAGAAGATTTTTCCGCAGTAGACTTGAATTTCTTTCTGCTGTAGACTGATTGCCAATCAAGGCTAGACGAATCAATCTGTTTTGTTATTTAACTCATAGCGGGGAGGATACATGGATTCATACCTTTCTCAAGGATATTTGTATGTAAGTAATATTCACCATGTTGTACATGGTGAATATTATTGTAAAAAGAAAAAAAAACTTACTCTGGTTTACTTATTTATAGCATGAAATTTATACTCGTATTACTTATTTATAGCATGAAATTTATAATAAAACTATTTCTTAATCACAGATGTGAATTTTAAGACCTGTCTGCGTCGTAAATCAAGAAGTGTATGGCGTTTATAAGAGACAAAATTGTACAATTACAACAAAATCACTATTCTTATGTGCAATATAGGCAGAAATAAAAGCACATTCTGATGACTGATATATTTTAAAAGGTACGCAAAAACTGTGGCATTTTGGCTTGTATTATTCGACTTCGTGTCGCTGTCAGAAATTGAATGTCGGTGGATTGTAATAAACGAAACAAAACAAAGAAAATGAATCACCTACGCTTATTGACGCACGTGGGTACAAAGATGCGAAGGTATAGAAAATGGTCAACCTCAAATCAGTCTGTCATTAAATGAGGATAGCTGAATCACCGTCTTGTTGGGACGGCTACCAAACACGTCGAACCAAACCGGATGGAAGTAAAGAGAACGGTCATCATCTTTCTAAAAGTTGGGTCACAAAATTCACACGTGACTTGATACCCTTTTTGGGTTCGTTTAGCATTATGAGATGTGCGTTGTGGTGCAGTAAATATGGGCTCTAAACGAGATATCAGGGAACCGAGTTCAAATTCCAGCTAAATTCGTTGCATTTCATTTACGCGCAAATACCCTTGGGAAATGTATTAAACCGTCTATTCCTTTCAGTTATGGGTTAAATAACAGGACAGATTGGATTCCATAGCCTTGGCTGGCAACCAGTCTACCGCAGAAAGCAAGGCAATCTACTGTGGGATAATCTTCTGCCCAGTCAGTCATGTCTCTTTCGATTTTGTATCACGTATGGCACTTAACTGACTGACTTTGCATTATGGGAAAAGGAGATTCTTTATTTTTTTTAATATCATTTTATTTATCATTTTTTCATTCCCGCCGCAGCCTAACACAAGTCATTTATTTCCCTTAACTTATATTGAAAAAGACAAGATTAAAATAGATGTTATGTAAAACAAAAATATCAAGTGCAATATTTTTTAAACAGTTTTACTAACTGATCTAATATAGATCCGCTGGAACAGTAATAAAAACGTAAAGAGATTTTATTTCTCTAGGGGGTTTAGGTGGTTTTCAAATTTGAAAAACGCGATGGAAACCCGACACAATAAGTAAAAATAAATTTTCAAAATCTGTGAAAGTAAATGCACATGATAAAAAAATAACGAAAAAATGTTTCCTCCCAAAATTTTAATGTAGACATCTTTAAAATATTATTTAACGCATACAAATATTAGGTGATTTTTAAATCTTTCTCTCTCTCTCTCTCTCTTTCTCTCCCTCTGTCTGTCTGTCTGTGTATATAAAGTGTTCAAATGTGTATACCTTTAACGCTAATATTGTTGTTTTTCAGTGCTTTTACTGAAAAAATATTTTGTTAAGCAGTTTTTTATCGCAAATTGCTCGATATCAGTGTGGAGATAGAGCGTTGATAAGTACAAGAATTTGTCCCTTTAACTAAGCAGATTCATGACGACTTCGAAGTTTCATACAGTCATGAAGTTTCCACTCGTTAGCGGTGTTTGCTATTAGGTCCCAGTTCTTTCTTTTTTATATAGAACATAGTGTGGATTTCGTGGGATTGGTCTTGTTTGTGACTGGTTGATATTTTTCTTTTTGCTTGTGGTTGGTTGATATTTTCTTTTGGCTTATGATTGGCTGTTTTTTTGGTTTATTTTTTTTCTTTTTATTGTTTGGTCGTTTAACTTTTTCTTACTTTTATTGTTTTTTTTTTTTTTTTGGCGTATGAGTGTTCAATTCTGTTGAGCTCTTTCGTTGTATTAACCGCTTTTTATTGGTTTGAATTTTTTCTTAATGTTTAATAGTTTTGCAAGGGTAACGACTTAATTTTTCTGGGTCACGGTTCGGTGTGTGTGTGTGTATTTGTGTATGTAAGATTTACGTGTGTGTGTGTTTTTTTAATTATTTTCGTTTTGTGGTTAATGTGTTATTTTCTGCTTTTTCTCGTGATTGGCTGTTTTATTTTTGTATTAAAATCCTTTGTATGTTTTGTTTTTGTTTATTGTTTTCTCTTTATTATTGTAGTTTAGTATTTGTGTATTAGTATTAGGATTTATATTTTTTAACGTTTTTAATTTTAATTTTTAATTTTAAAATGTTTCTATTTATACTGCTTACCTGTTTTGTTATTGTTTGACTTTGTTGTTATGTGTTGTTTTTTTGTGTGATATTTATTTTTTGTGTGTAGTAAAATAGATATTTATTCGCATAACTACACTTTCCTATAATCTCGTTTTTTTGTTTAATATTTTACTTAGATTATTAAAAAATGATTATTGCTAGCTTCTTTACTAGGCATAATTTACAACTTTTGCTATTACTGCTGTGTGGTGTTTTTTACTTTTATTTTTATTTTTTTTTACTATTTCCCAATTGATTTTGGTGGTAATGTTGTTTTCTTTCTGGTTCTATATATGTTTTGATAACATTGTGTTGTTTTTGTATTTTTCTGTGTTGAATGATGATTTGTGATGATTGAACATTTTTTAAAACAATGTTTCTGTTGCTCCTATGTAAATATTGTTGTCTGTATTGGTGTTATTTGTCACGGCTGTTTTGCATATTATGTTGCTGGCAATACATTTATTGTTTAGTGGACAGTTGTCTTTCTTTTGATAGTTACATTTCTTCGTATTGTCTTCTGGTCTCTGTTATTGTTATTCGTTTTATTATGTATTTTTTCTTGTGCTTGCTTATTATTAATGTTTTTCGTGTTTTCCATGCAGCTGTAGCTGATTTTGACTGGTTTTGTTGATAATTTTTGAGATTTTCTTTTCTTTGGGAAAGTGTTTTTCTATTATGATAATTTTTTTTTATTCTTGTTTTTATATTATTGCTGTATGGTGAATTAAACCAGATTAGGTTTCCTTTTTTGTTTTTGTTTTTCTAGTTTCTGTTGGTTTCTGTATTCAAGTTTATTGGAGTATCCGATATTTTTTAGTGCTTACTCATATATTTCTTAGTCCATTGAAGGTTTTTATGTTACTTGAGTTCGTAGGTAGCCTTTTGTTCATATATTGGTATGCCTCTAAATACATTTGCAGGGTTATTGTTTGTATATATGGAGGTTGTTGTTTTCTTTTCTGTAAGGGTTGTATGTGCTGTTGCTTAAGTTGAGTGTTTTTATATGGGGAATTTACTATGTCTAGACTTGTTTCTATGTCTATTGTAAATCCTAGAGTGTTGAAGATTTTTATCATTTGTTTACTCATTTTTTTCTAGTTTTAGCGCTACAAATTCTTAGAATTCTCTGTCCGTAGTCTCCGTATAAACCTATATCAGTTTGTTGATGATTTTTGTTAGCTTCTTGATGATGTAAATGCGTATAATTTCACATAACACTGCTCCGTCGTAGCTTTCCATTTTTACGTCAAAGTTATACTCATTGTTGGTATTGTTAGTGGTGTTGCGTTTTCTTTGCCATATTTTGTTATTATGGCATGGTAAGGAGAAGGTAGCTTAATAGAGTGATAAGAAAGGACAACAAATAAACTGCAAGAAAACCGAATGCATGGTCATCCGTAAAAAGTGCAGCCCAATATGCGAAATACAAGTCGGAGATAGTAGAATCAAGCAGATACAAAAATTTGAATACCTGGGAAGTGTTCTAACAGAAGACGGAAAGTGCGACACAGAGACCCGAAGGCGAATTGGCATGGCGAAAGAAGCATTCCAGAAGTTCAGTAAAATATTAAGAAACAGGACAATTTCGCTAAAAACAAGGAAGAGAATACTGGATTACTATGTGATGTCAGTTCTTCAAATGTTGTTCTACAGAAGTATATTGGATATAAAGTGGGGGATCAGTTCCATATTACAATCAATACATAAACTGACCCCTCACTTTGTGGACACAGCGGTTTCTATACATTTATATTTCTGAGACCCAAAAGCACAAAGATGCATTCCGAGAGCAGAGTAGAGTATTAAGAGACAGGAAGATTTCGCTAGAAACAAAGAAAAGAGTACTGGATTGCTGTGTTGTTAGTTCTTCAATATGGCAGTAAATGCTGGACAATATCATCAAAGATAAAGATAAAACTTGAAGCAACTGAAATGTGGTCCTACAGAAGGATGCTGCGAATATCATAGATCGAGCATGTGATTACAGATGAGGTCCTAGAAATGATGAAAACAAAAAGAAATTAATACTGAGCATCAGGAAGAGACAACTGAAGTTCCTGGGACATGCAATGAGGAAGGAGGGCTAAGAGAACATGATACTAACAGGCCAGATACAGTGAAAAAGAGTTAGGGGAAAGCAACGGATAACATATTTGAAGGACCTAATCAGTTGGATGATGGAACGAGGGTTGCATGGTGCAAAAGGAGAAGGCGGGCTAAGAGCCACCAGGGTTAGGGAGACGTGGAGGGCCATGATCGCCTCCGTTCTGAAGGAACAGGGCATATAGAAGAAGTAATTTCTTCAATGTTTGATAATGTTTAGATATTCTTCTGAGATGTTTATATATTATGAGCATCATAGCCCGGCGTTGCCCTTGCAGCTCAGAACATTTAGTAGTAGGACTCATTTATATATAAAAAAAAAATAATCATATAAAAGATTGTTGTTTAAAAATTGTTAAAAAATTCCATTGAAAAACGTATTTTCTTTTGTTTTGTGTAAACGTGTTTTGATGTTGTGTGTGACATTGTAAACAACATTGCGTTTGTTTTTCTTTCAAAATTACGTGGGAAAATACTCACATTTTTTGTTGACTAAATGAATTTAACATAAAAATAAAAATTATTATAAAAATGTAGAAATATAAAACTATTACTCTCTCAGTTCAGAAATGTTTTTTTTTTAATATTTCTTTTGTGTCAAAATTACGGGGAAATTATTCACACTTTTTTTGTTGACGAAATGAATTTTTAAAACGTCGAAATAAAAAATAAATATAAAGGCTCATTTTTTGTCACTTTTGACATGTTTGATTTGATTTCTGTGGCGTAATTCAGCTACCATCTTGGATCTTAGATGTTTTACGGAAATAAAACGTCAGAATAAAAATTAAATGTAAAGGCACATTTTTTTTAAGGAAAAATATTTTAGTCACGTTTGACACGTGTGATTTGATTTCTGTGACGTAATTCAGCAACCAGCTTAGATCTTAGATGTTTTACGGAGCAAATGTAAACAATCGTGTCCATTGGTCAAAAAGTGAGAAAGGGAAAATTGGTGAAAAAAAAAGTATGTGTCGACCTGGCTTCCCTGTAGATATGTGTCCCTAGAAAGTTTGAATGGCGTAGCTTAAAAAATGTAGGCGTGCATAGGGAACAGTCACACACAGACTCACAGATTGCTTTATATATATATATATATATATATATATATATATATATATATATATATATATATATATTAAAAAAGGATTAATTCAAAGATGTTGAATGGCCATTTCGAGACGATGTCAATTTTTTCTTTTCTTATTTATTTGATTTTATTTCATCTTTTTCTTTTTCGTTTTCTTTTTCTTTTATTTTCTTTTTTAATTTCTTTGCTATCTATTTAAAAAGAAAAAGTAGACTAATTTTTCTCCAGTTTCTGAAATGATTTTTCTGTTGCTGAGGTGATGTGTTGTCCCCCGTGGGGATCTTCATATCGAAATGGCCATTCAACATCTTTGAATTAATCCTTTTTTAATATATATTTGCTCTGTAATATTTTATTACATGGAGCTCTTTTCCTGTATCATTTTTTAATATTAAAATAATTTTTTTAATATTAATTAGGATCGGGTTTTTGGGAATTTACCTTCCTGCTTTTTTTCCCTTGGATTGAAGTATCTGAATTAATATATATATATATATATATATATATATATATATATATATATATATATATATATATATATAGAGAGAGAGAGAGAGAGAGAGAGAGAGAGAGATTTTGTAAAGTTTAGCGCATGATTTAGTGTTTGTTCGTTGACGGACGGGTAGATATTTTTTTATGTCTAAGTGTATGATTGAATATTCCTCTTTGTTGTTAATAGTGTTTAATCAATTGACTGTTTCTTTTTGGGATTTATTCCTAGTTTAAGCTTTGTTTTTGAGGATATTTCTTCTACTGTTTGTTTGCTTATTTTTTTCCGATGCTAGATTTTGTTGGATTTATTAGTCTACATTTTTTTTTTTTTTTAATCATTTCACCCCGAGCAAGGCAGAAACGCCACTGATGTGCCGGGGGTTACATAAGTGTAAAAAGATTAATTAGAAAAGAGTGAGGAGTACAAGCTAGTTAGAAAGGAACAATAGAAAGCTGAGAAAGCAGGTGCAATGACAGGTACATGGGCGGAGAGAAAGGGAAGGTTATACAGGGGAGGGGAGAGAGCTAGAGGCCAGTGGTTAGTAGGTGAGTATTAACTTTGCTTTTAAATTTCTGGAGGTCGTAGCCGTCAGGAAAGCAAGAATACGGGAGTGAGTTCCACAGGCGGGAAGTGCGAGAGAGGAAGCTGCAGGAGTAGAATTGTCGTCTGCGTTTGGCTAACCTGACTGTGAATGGGTGGGACCCAGTTGCCAGTCTGGTTGAACGGGTAAACACCAGTTGAGGAGGCATCAGTGACTTAAGCTCATCCGAGCAGAAGCCATGAAAATATTTATAGAACTGACATAGGGAGGCCACATTTCGACGATGGGAAAGTGGCTGCAGACGAGTCGCCAGATCAGTACCTATCACATTACAGACTCTCCTTTGGAGCTTGTCAAGAACACTGAGGAGAACGGCAGGGGCACCTGACCATAAATGGCAGCAGTACTCCATGCACGGACATGTTCCTTTATTTAGGATCTTATTATGTTTTTTTTTTCTTTCTAGTTTAATGAATGGTTTTCCTTTCGGTATTTGTTTGCTTCTATTGTTTACTTCTAGTTTATCGGCTATGGTTTTTCACCTTTTATATTGTTTTCCATGTTATCGTCGGTGGTTTTATAAAACTCGGTAATTTCTTTTTCAGCTAATGTTTTGTAGTCGTTCACTTTATAGATTTTTCTAGATTTGTCAGCCTGTATATATAGTTTTTTTTTAGTCGTTTATCATTCTTTGATTTTGTTTTAATTAGATTTGAAATTTACGGGTTCATTCTTCCTGTTTCTATTTTGCTTATAATTTTTATTACATTTTGCTTATAATATTTATTATGTTTAAATTCAATAAGTTCACTTTGTTGTGGTGATCATTTTGCCGACTGAAATCCGAAGTTGTTTTTTTTCCTTTGCTAAGGAAGTAAAATACTTTACATGTTATACGCTTTATAAAGTGTTTCATTATTTGATTGAGCTTAATTTTCTAGTTATGCATGTTTGGTGTGACTATGTATTTGCTTCATGTTGGGGAGTTAAAGTTATATATATATAATTTCAATTTTGAATTAGAACACTTTCACTACTGGCGTATGAATTACATGATATATCACGCGCTAAAAGTCTGCCTCCTTCAACCGAGTGCCCATAGTTCAGAGGTAGAATCGCTGATTGATGCTAATTCGGCCAGATTTCAATCCTGGGTATAAAGCAATCGGATGTCTAACCGTGCTGATGAGCTGGGATGCAGCGAAATAGATCTGTCTGCGCATATATATAGGGTTTGTTGGAATGTAATAGTTAAATTTTTGATGATTTTTTTTCGAAAATAATTCCAGTTGACTTTTGGTAGGATATATTAATAGGCATTGTACTCTATATATATATATAAGGTACAATCCAGAACATATATATATATATATATATATACGCACGTGCGCGCGCACACACACACATATATATATGTATGCATGCAGTTTTTTCCGAATATTTGTTCTTATGTATTAATACTTGCTTATTTTGGCACAAGGATCCAAGTATGTGTCACCTTGTGAGAAGCAAACATTCAGTAGAATTAACGATAAACCAGATTAGTTATCAACCATTTAGTATGCTAGGTAACCTAAGCAATACCCGCTTGGGTGATCATGTCTCTTCTGTTTCATGGCTGAGTAGGTAGAAGATTTTTCCACAGTAGGCATCAAATTCTTTCTGCTGTAGACCGGTTGCCAACCGAGGCTATAGGCTTCAGTCTATCCTGTTATTCAACTCATAGCGAGGATACAATACATAGACGCATGCCTTTCCTAAGTGAATGTAATGATATCCAAAGCTAAAAATCCCTTCACTTGTACAGTATATTCAAAATGGTCATACTTTCCTACAGTACATTTTATAGTAAATCAGATTAGTGACATATTTTCTTAATAAATCCGCTTCGTGATTCGACCATTAAACAGAATTTATGAAAAGTGATTAAATTTTTAAACAATAAAAACAGTAATATCGATTATTTCATGTGATTCGTAACAGAAATTTATAAACCTTTCTTTGAAAATATTAAAACGTAGCTGCTAATATATTCAGAAACATCAGCGTATGCTTAAGCAATAAATAAAACTAAATCCCACTAACCGGTCCATTCCGTATATTCGTTCTTTTTTTGTTTTGATTTTGTTTTTCATTTAAGCAGACGGTGCATCGGCCGCCATTAGTGTTTGCGCGCGACAAGTTACGAGCAAAGTGTATATAATAGGTTGTCGGTTGCCCGCATCTTTCGCGTCTAAACACATCAATTACTGAACTAATCTGAATGAAGAGGAAAGGCTTTTTTTGCAGTGAAGGTAAACTAATTTAGCTGATAAAGAATATTAGTAGCCTTAACATAGCTGCAAGGTTGAATGCTGAGGAGATATGGTTGTGGAAGATGACTGCGGTATGTCAACGGAGAAAGAAAGAAAATAATGAAATATGAAGATAGAAAACACGAAACGTAAGAATGTGGTTGTAAATTGAAAGAGAGACCATCAGGAAAACAAACAGAGAAGAGGCAAAGATAGGAATTATAATCAGTGAAGACAGAAAGAGGAGAGAAAAGATCAGAAGACCGAATGGGATGGAGCCCGAAAAAAATAGATGCTTGATTAAATAAGATGTAAAAAAAAATTCGTAAGTCCAAAAGGGTTCATTAGAAAAATGCTTCCTTTTAGGAAAAAAAAAAGGAAAAAGATGATAAAAGAATGATAAAAAAAATTAGTAGAAATAAAGAGAAAAATATCTCAAAGTAAAAAGAGTGACAAGCAGAAGCCCAAAATATCAATTATGGGTGGGGTATACTAAAATCAAGCAGGTACAGAAATTTACTTGGGAAGTGTTCTAACAGAAGACGGAAAGTGCGACACTGAGATCCGAGAGTGAATTGGGATATCCAATGATGCCTTCCAGAAGCTTAGTAGAGTATTGAGAGACAAGAAAATTTCATTAGAAACAAAGAAGAATGTACTGGATCGCTATGTGATATCTTTTTTCAATATGACAGTGAATTCTGGACAATCTTCTCAATATAACATGGATCGACATGTAAGGAAGGATGAGGTTTTAGAAAGGGTGGAAATAGATAGGAAACTAATGCTTAAAATCAGGAAAAACAGCTGAATTTCCTTGGACAGGTAATGAGGAAGGAAGGCTTGAAGAATCTGATACTCACAGGTCAGATAGAGGGAAAGTGAAACAGGAAAAGCTACTCGTAACGTACTTGACAGGATCGAGCAAGTACATGGCAGAGCAGGGTTTGGATGAGATAACAGGATAAAGCGTGCTAAGAGCCACTATGGATAAGGAGATGTGGAAGGCCATGATTGCCTACTTCGAAGGGACACGCCACATAGAAGAAGAAGAAGAAGAAGAAGAAGAAGAAGAAAGTCAAGGCGGAAATAGAAGAGGAAGAGGAAAAGAAAAAAGTGAAGGTGAAAATAGAAGAATAAAAAGAAAGGTAAGGTGGAAATAGAAGAAGAAGAAGAGGAAAAGGAAGAGTGGAGGTGAAGAAGAAGAAGAAGAAGAAGAAGAAGAAGAAGAAGAAAATAAGAGAAGAAGAGGAAAGGGAAAAGTGAACATGGAAATAGAAGAAGAAGAAGAAGGTGAAAAGAAAGACGAAAATAGAAGGAAAAACGAAAGATAAGGAGAAAGAAGAAAGAAAATGAAGAATGAAAATGTCAAAGAAAGAAAGAAAGAAAAAAAGCAAGAAAGCAAGAAAGAAAGAAAGCAAGAAAGAAAGAAAGAAAGAAAAAAAGAAAGAAAGAAAGAAGGCATTGTGGATTTGTTAGGGCCCGGAAGTACAACACGGAAACAAGAAGGTAGTTTCAAACAGTATATTAGAATAACAGAGCGTATATACAAAAAAGAGTGTTAGTAATCAGCAAAATAGAAGTGTAAGTCCGAACGGTATAGTTACGCTGCGTCTTGACTGTCTCCAGACTGTTTTCCGACTATCTGACAGCTGCGTCCTCGGAAGTCATACAGGTTGTTATTTATTAATGGAAGAAGAGTCCATTCCTATAGTTAGGCACCATAATAGAAAGAAAGAATCATTCTGGAGAGACACACTGAATAACTTATAAAAGTTTTGTTTCTGGCCACACATATTTAAAAAAGAACACACAATTAAAATGGACTTTGAGTTAAAATGCTATAGTAAGAAAGAAAAATAGAAAGAAATTCAAAAACAAACACAAAAGAAAATAGCTGAGCCTGCTATTCATCTCGAAGTTTTGGGAAAAACATCCAATGAAAGATCTACAATGTGATTGAACCTGACATAGCATCTCGATTTCAGTCACTTTCTCATCAGCCTAACATGGCTTCCCCAGCCTATTCTGCAAATATTTTTATGGCAATTGCTCTCATCAGCTGGTGCCTCGACCATATAAATTTAGGCGTGCTACAAAATTGGCATCTTGGTCCCATCTTTTTAACGTAAAATAGTTAAATGAATCCCCACTTTTACACTGACAGTTTCTTTTCTTATACTTCCCGCCTTTCGAAGTCCCTTCCATTTATTTGCTTCCCTAAGAGCTACAATCTCCAAAAGTTTAAATGCAATGTCAGTTGCCATCTTCCGTCTTCTTGAATATCGTTCCTCTTTTATCCTTCCTTCAATATACCCTGTATCTAGAATTTTCTTTTACTATATCCGCCATGCACACTAGTTCCTTGGAATAAATAAATTTCCACATTTTAGTATTAAATAAGAATTTAGTCATACTCAATTAATGCAGCTGAGAAAAAGAGATCTGAAAACCCTCCACAGTTCCACTGTCGGTTTTTGTAAGATATGATTGCATAGAAAATCCGAGTTCACACACACCTTTAACTTTTCATGAGCCAATAAAAAAAAACATACGCATTTATGCATCTACCAATAGAAAGGTTTTTTCATTAGACAGTTAATTAAATTGTGCTAACGTTTGAAAAAACAAAATTAAAAACGACCTTTTATTTATGGGCCAAACAGGAACAAAGAAATCAGGAACAAGGAGAAAACCTTAAAAGTTTATCCGATCTTATTTTCACTAGGCATGATTTTTATTTCTTTTTCTAGGCAGAGAGCTACAGGTCGTTCACCGGACACCAAGTCCAGGCCACCTGTATTTTCCTACTCTCTCACCTTCTCTTTCGCGCCACATTTCTTCATGCACAAGGTACTGTTAAAAAGAAAGAAAGAGCATTAAAGAGAGCTACTAGTCGTCTGACTGACGCCAGTTACTGACGACCTACATTTTCGCATTCTCTCACTCTCTCTCTCGCACTAATTGATTCTCTCTTTTACTTGACAGCAGCAAAAAGGAAAGAAGAAAAAGGACATAATTTCCAGACACCTTCTAGGATTATGCGCTCTCATAGCGAAATCAAATTTTTCTTCAAAAATCCATTACTGGCTTTGCGAAAATTGAACTCTTAAACAAACTTTCTAAGAAAATCTTTATGCAGAATTTTCAAACAAAATTTTTATTTCAAAACAACAAAATTGATGTCAACCTTCTCGTTAAATAAATTTACACATATAAAAAATAAATGGAAAAGAAAAACAGTTAAAATTTGGTCAATAAAGTTCAGATTTTATAGTACAAACAAGACGCTTTTATCTTCTGTTAAAACTTGTGATTCTTTCAAATTTGGTGTGATTGGTTACGCTTCACTCAAGCCCATTTCACAAGCATTGCTGACGCTCACTACACATATTGCAGCAAAAGCTAACCTCCAACCACTACATTCCGTTAGTAATATAACACTTGCAGGCAATAATTAGCTAATTGTTATGGGGCCATATGTACATTGGAATGAAGTCTTCCTCCTTCATAAATACTAACCTGCGAGACTTCCTAGACGGAGGCAGTCGAGACGCAGTGTAACTTGATAGTTCGGATGGATACTTCTATCTGCTGACTAATCACACTCTTATTTTGTATATATGTTCTGTTATTCCAATACACTGGTTCAACTTACCTTCTTCTTTTCGTGTCTTTCTTCCTGGCCCTAACAACAGAATTTTTTTATTTTTAACGTCATTTTTTCTCATGCTTCCATTTGCTTCAAAGGCATACTATTCAAGGTAAATTGTTGGTATTATATAGCAATTTCACGCATGCGTGTTTATGATTTTGTCGACAGCACAGTAGAGTAGGGTCAGTTGGGCACAATCTATGAGAAAAATAGCAGCATCACGCAATTTGTTCATAATAAATTTGGAAACGGCATACAGTACTGCTTTGCATTCGAGCCGGTTGCTTCTATACAAACATCTCACAGTGTTTTGGGTGTCAATCTGAGGATAGTGCAGAGGAGCCGAAAAGAGTTGGATGAGTCTAATGGTGATTACGAAGGTACAGCAGCTCGGATAACTCACTCTGTTTGTTATGAAGAGTCGAATTTATTGGTGAGGGCCTCAGACTCAACAAGAAGGTTTGCATCAAGTGTCTTCAGGAGGTAGTGCTGCTCTGGATCAACAGGACTCTGTACCATGCTTCACAAATGGGGAGAACTCTGTCATGGCTGTTAGACAATGTCTGCAACCACAATACCTATTATATCTGACTACCTAACTCTCCAATTAATTTAATTCATAACGATTTTGCACTCCTCACGTGATCATTTTATCTTTTCTTTCCTTAAATGAATGATTTTGAATCTAGTTGAAGAATTCGCAGGGCCACCATTGGGATTATCCCAGTTGTGGAGAACTGATATTTATTTTCCGTATAGGAGTTTGTTTTGATGAAATGTTTTTCGACTTCGGGTAGGTTCTCATTGAGGGAGGTGCTCCATCACTAGTCCTTGTAACGAAATTAATTGTTAAAAAAGAAAACAAAATCAATAAAAATAGTTAACATTCAGTAAATAAAGTTTAGAATGTATACAAAAGATAACGTATTATTACTGTGAAATTTAAAAGAATAATATCAATAATAATAATAATAATAATAATAATAATAACAATAATAATAATAATAATAATAATAATAATAATGTTTACTATTTTAAAGATAATAAAATTGAGTGAAAAATCTGTGCAAATTGAAAAAAAAATGATTTGAATTATTGGTTAATTTAAAGAAAGCATTGCTATTATTCATTGGAGTATATCCAAGAAATACATACACCGGTTCTCGCTGGATCACCGAAGTTAAGCAACGTTGAGCATGGTCAGTACTTAGATGGGTGACCGCTTAGGAATACCAGGTGCTGTAAGCGTTTAGTGACGGATGTGCGTTGTGTTGCAGTGGATATCGGCTCGGAAAGAGAAATCGGTGATCCAAGTTCGAATTCCAGTTGAATACCCTGCATTCACTTGAGCACTGGGACCGTTGGGAAAGGTATTAATCCGTCCTTTCCCTCCAGTTATGGGTTAGATAATAGGGTAGGACTTGAAGACCCTGCCCTTAAAAACAAATCCCAATGAATCTTGATACTCGAAAAGAAAATGTATTACTAGAGACAAAACTTATATAAAAAAACAACAATAAATTGTTGAAAGAAAATTATTACTAGCAATAAATGAATAAAATTTAGTTGGCAATAAATGACCCGCCGTGGTTGATATGCCATAAAAACAAAACAACCAACCAACCAGCCAAAAAATACAATGTTATGGATAACCCATCTTGCATAAAATTATATATATATTATTATATATATATATATATATATATTCAGTTATTTATTCAACGAGCCGAAAATACTTAGTTTTATATACATCTAATATCGTAGTCGTTTTTCTCATAACAAATATAGTTCTAACAATATTGTTGTTTAAATTTTTTTCGAAATATCTACAACTAATATCGTAATTGTTAAGGAAGTGTATGAATTTGTTTAATATCATAATCTTTAACGAAAGGTATGAATAATTATTCAATCATGTTCATTAAAAGAGAAAATGACAAATATATAAATAAGAAAATAAAAATAATAATAAGTTGAAGAAGAAGAAAAATTCATAAATTTTCTAGATATAATTCCAAACGCGTTTATTATTATTATTATTATTATTATTATTATTATTATTATTGTTGAATTCTGGTAGCTGAGTCAGAGAAATTTCTTCTGCAAATGTCTAGCAGCTTTTTCTAGATCTTCAAATATAGCCTCTTGTTTGTAAGTCTTACATTTGTTATGGGTACTACCGAATTTACGTGTCTATCAATTTAGAAATTTGTGAAGAAACTTGATGATAAAATAAAAAATTAGATCCTATTAAAATATTTATGCAGGTATTTATATTTAATTAAATATCGGCATCCAAACTACTACCCCTCTTTTTGCCCTCTCATTTTCTCTCCTAGTCTTATATATATATTGTTATGGTGTCCTATCTATAAAAATGGACACTTCCACCGTCAATATAATACTAATCTGCGTGACTTCCGGGGACGCAGCTGCGAGGCAGTCGTGTGGCAGTCTAGACGCAGCGTAACTATACAGTTCGGACGTACACTTCTACCTGCTGATTACTAAAACTTTGTAGATATGTTCTGTTATTCTAAAACACTGATTTTAAACTTACGTTCTTGTTTTCGTGTCTCTCTTCCTGGTCCTGACAGGCCACAAAAATTTGGCGACGGAGATTCACCACAAGAAATATATATATATATTCTAAAACTTTCACATAAACTAAATATGTCTTCTCTGAGCTAAGCTATTTTTTTATTTTTCATTTCTATATTTTTTTTAATTCAGAATTAAATTAAACTATCTAAATTTCAGATCTCACAAGACTGGGTTTTTAACCACCTGTCTAAATAAATCAGGACTTGCAATTACTTTAATTATGTGCTGAGTTTTCTTTTTCGTATACCATATTGTCCTGGATAAATATTCTTTGAGCTCTCTATTTTATTTAATATTTTATATTAATTAGATATATTTTTAATATCCTCTCCATTTTATGGATTTGACATAATTTCCTATATATATATATAAACTTATGTATAAATGGAAATTTGTCTCTGTGTGTGTGTCTGTGTGTGTGTCCTTTACCTATAGACTCCGAAACGGCTGAACCAACTTTCTTGAAAATTTACACAGTTGTACTATAAGCGTATTTTGTGTCGAGGTACCCCCGATAAATATCGAAAATCGATAATCGAAAAAATCGCGTTATAGAAGGAGTGGTCCGATTTTAATAAAATCTGATACACTCATAGACAAAGACATAAGAAACGATATTCAGAAGTTTCAAGGTTGTAGTTCTTACAATAATGCAGAAAATCGACAATATATATATATATATAAGGCAAGATGTTTGTGTGTGTGTCTGTTTATCTGCTTGTATGTCTGTATTTTTTCAGCCCTTTTATTTTAGTTTTTGCTTCGGGTTTGGCTCTAAGTAGGTATAATTGTAGTTCTTAGTCTCAGCCATGATACCATTTACTCAGAGGACTTATTTAGCCTTCAAAATTTAGTTTACGACGAAAAAAACTTATTTGATATCGATGCCAGGAAATCAGAATTTGACTTACATCCATTCATTTTTCTTTCAGTCTACGGACATTTTAGTTTCGCTTTAACTAGAAACAATTATTGCTTTTTAGTCTTTCGTGCCAACGTCCAAAGAGTCTGAGCTTCAGGAGCATGGATTAGTTTCAAAGCTTTCATTACACCCGAGCAACGCCGGGCTATACTGCTCGTATATATATAAATACACATTCAACGGACTTTGTAATACAGAAGGTATTATTTACAAAGCAAAGGTATTGACATAAATGGTGAATGCAAAACATATTTAGGATCTACTAAAGACAGTTTTAAAGTTAGATGGAATAACCATAAGTCTACATTTAAACTGAAAAATCTAAAGAATTGTACAAAACTGGCTAGCCACGTGTGGAAATTAAAATTAAAGTACGGAAAAGACCCCAATACAAATTAGAGCATAGTAAAAACAGCCAAACGGTGATTAAATAGGCAGATTATGCCAGGAGGAAAAATTGTCTATTCCGTTGCTCCTGGATAAAAATGAGTTACTAAATGAAAGAATAGAAATTATGTCCAAGTTTAACTATACCGATAAATACCTACTAGGATCATACAATCATGAATGAAAGTGTTTTAAGACATTCAAGTAACCTCTAATTTGGAAAATTTCGCTTTTATAAAAGACCCCTATTACGTGAGCGCTTATAAAAACGGTAAAATCAGTTATTGTAAATTGCCTAAAGACACCGAAAGGTAGAAACCTAGTCCGCAAGTAACTCGTTTACAAATGAAAAATATTCAAAAGTTCTACAATGTCATTATATTGAACACTTTTTATACCACTGTCTACTAGCATAATTTAATTATAAGCAAAAACTAACTAATTAACGAATATATATATATATATATATATATATATATATATATATATATATATATATATATTCTGCGTATTTAGGCAGAATTTTTTCATTAATGCATGCTTCATTAAATAATATAGACAAGTTTTATCTATTTTATGTAAATCTTTTCATATTCTCTGATAAGCTTAATAGCATTATCATTAAATGAAGAAATTATATATATATATATATAATGTAATTTGGCATCTTTGAAAATGGCTTATGTAAGCCGAAAGCTTAGATTAGATTATTAAAAAAATTATGTATCAATATTGTAATTTTCTTTCTTCATTTAATGATAATTCTATTAAACGTATGAAAGAATATTAAAAAAAACATAAAATAAATGAACAAAACTTATCTATATTATTTAATGAAACATGCATTAATATATATATATATATATATATATATAAATTCAGATAAAACTTAGTGGGGAAATAGTCATTTTCAACATGGCATTTTAAGACATGCATTCTTTGACCCCTTTTAAACAGAGAATGAAAAACATTCTAATCCCAGAGGTTAACTTAGGTAAAGGAAGGGGTGGGGATGTGTTAGTTTTCATTAGGTTAGGATGGGAGAAGGAATTAGTTGTAATTACTCCTAGGTAGTGGGAGGTATGTGGCCTGATCCTTGGGCTTTTAGTGGGAGGTGGTGGGGAGGTAACTATTCGGCCAACTTTTAACACACTTTTTTAAAAACATTTATTGGGACTAATTGGGGGAACAGGATAACTAGTGTAATTTATACCTTTTTCAATGGCGATATATTCTTATGATCTCACTTCATTTCTTAAGGAGTATATTTTGATCTTGAAATTTATACCTTTTTCAATGGCGATACATTCTTATGATCTCACTTCATTTCTTAAGGAGTATATTTTGATCTTGAAATTTATATCTTTTTCAATGGCGATACATTCTTATGATCTCACTTCATTTCTTAAGGAGTATATTTTGATCTTGAAATTTATACCTTTTTCAATGGCGATACATTCTTATGATCTCACTTCATTTCTTAAGGAGTATATTTTGATCTTGAAATTTTAAAATTTTAATTTTTTCTCTCAAATATAGATTACAAGCTATTAGGGGTCCTAGCCTTGTATATATATATATATACATATATATATACATAATAGAACCTAATGTGCCAGATGAACCTGCCGAAGTTTCTCCTAAACGGATCGTCAGGGAAAGCTGGCTAAAGAGGAAAAGAAAAAACGACATTCCAGCTGAAAACCTTGCATACACTTACGCGCAAATACCCTTGGGAAAGGTATTAATCCATCTCTTCCCTCTAGTTATGGGTTAAATAATAGGACAGATTGGGTTCTATAGCCTTGGTCGGCAACCAGTCTACCGCAGAAAGCAATGGCAACCTACTGCGGGATAATCTCCTGCCCAGTCAGTCATGTCTCTTTCGAGACATGATCGCCCAAGCGTGTATCGCGCATGGCACTTAACTGACTGACTTATCAAGGTCATTAAATAAACTACATAAGAAAAGGCAGGTGGGTTTAACAATTTTATTACTTTTAATTTTTAATTTTTAATATTCAGGGTGAGAGATAAAAGATAAAAACAAAAAGGTAGTATACCACAATAGATGGGTCTAATTTAATAGCCAGGGCTTCCTATGCCTACATTTATTTAGGATTTCAGTCTTAGAATTCAGTAAGTTTGTCGGTTGCTTATACAAAGCTATAGCTAGTTTCTATTCAGTACATAACCTACAAAATTCCTGGCCAGTTTTGTATGTAGGACATCTCATCAGTATCTCCCATTTCAAAATTGAGTCCTTATTTATTTATTGCTTAATAATCCGTAGGTAAGTGGATAATGTTGTACTATGCTTTGTCTTTTCGTTATTGAAACTACTTGTGATGATAATATCTTTTTTTAAAACTTATCTTGTGTGGCTCCTATATATATTTTGGGATCAGTATTCTCCGTATTCTTATAGATTTTAACTTGATAGACCACGGATTCCTGTTGACATTTTTTTTTTTTTTTATAAGCGTTTCACTATTTCACTATTTTTATTCCTACAATTACAACTCCGGGGTCAGTGCGTGGGTTATCGTTAACTTTTTCTTATTTTCCGAATACTTTTCACAGACTTTCATGTCCTATGTTCTTTTCATTTCTTTTTTTTAAACCATTTTTTATTCGTTCGAAAGTTTTCGAGGATGGTTATCGAGACGAGTATAACTATATATAAACACGTAATCACACACACACACACACATATATATATATATATATATATGTGTGTGTGTGTGTGTGTGTGTGTGTGTGTGTGTGTGTGTGTGTGTGTGAGGGGTGTTGGTCTAAAATTTCAGCATTTAAAATTGAAGAGCTAGGCGGCCTGCATGAGGTATTTTTTTTTTTTTTAATCATATCACCCCAAGCAAGGCGGTAACGCCACTGATGCACAGGGGGCTACGTAAGGGTAAAAAGAATGGAAAAGAGAAAGCCGGAAACCGCATCCTAAACAGGAAACAAGGGATGAGCCTCTTCACCTGTTCAATAGATGTGGGTGGAGTGTGAACCGGGCGATAGTTTAGTCTATCTACTCCAATTGAAAAAAAATAAAATAAAATAAAATAAAAATTTGAGAGCAATACTGCACTATGTGCCACAGGGTCTCAAAACAGACCTCTACATTTTGCATTCAGTGCTTTTCCTTCTCTTCGATTTTCTTTCTCTTAATCTGTCAGTCTATTTAACATCTATCTTTAATCTATCTATCTATCTATCTATCTATCTATCTATCTATCTATTTTTCTTATTCTATCTATCTATCTATCTATCTATCTATCTATCTATCTATCTATCTATCTCAGTGTGTTCTATCTATCTATCTATCTATCTATCTATCTATCTATCTATTCTTTTTCTTATCTATCTATCTATCTATCTATCTATCTATCTCAGTGTGTTCATATCTATCTATCTATCTATCTATCTATTCTTTTTCTTATCTATCTATCTATCTATCTATCTATCTATCTATCTATCTATTGTGCTACTGCGTCTGTGAGTATGTACGAGAGAGAGATGGAGAGAGAGAGACGGAGAGAGATAGAGAAAGAGTAATTCTTTGTCCAAACAACTTGATCAGTCTAGAATTATATAAATAAATATATAAAGTTCCTCGTCTAATCCAATGGCGTAAAGAAGCCTGGCAGAAACACGGGCGAAGATTGTGACTGGTACCTCTTATTCCCACCCAAACAAGATCACAACAATGTACTTGTTTTATTTTAATGTGGACGTAGTATATTTAATGAGCAGCCCAAATTGATCACCGTGTGTAAGTCCATCCCCATCGAAAGGTAGCGTTTTCTGGAGACATTTTTTAAAACATGCTCGCGTCATTTGTACCCTATCTAAAAATTTCTTCATAGATTTCGCCCACTTACTAGCAGCGAAACATAAACATTTTAAGACTAAAATTAAAAACAGTTTTATTTACATTTAATATATAATTTTAGGCGTATTTTTCAAAAAAATTAAAAATAAATACTTCATCGGAAGTGCTCCCGTCCTAGGGAATGCCGCACGCCCCCGCCTCGGCCCTTCACTTTGCACTCCACTATCGATACCTAAAGTTTAAAATGGATTGAAGATTTGTTTTTAGCTTTAAATTAAAGCTAAATTATTAAATATTCTATTTGCAGTAAGTAAAATACTCTAGTATATTTCTAACAGAAATTATATTGATTGGAATCTTGTTGGTCGTTTGTAAATAAAATCGGTCATTTTCACATATTTAGACATTTGCAATCAAAATTTATTTGGCAATTTAAAAAAAAACTTCCAAAAATAAAATACATTTTTCTGAAACATTATTTGAAAAATATTAGCTGATTTAAAGTATACTTAATGTGATTTGAAAAAAAAGATATTTGCATCAAGTTTAAAATAAAAGAGAAATGTTTCTAAAATAAACAGTAGCGATGATTACGTAACCTCAATCACGTCAAATACTGAAAGACGGGGCTGAAGCATTTCTACGAAATCTTTATTTGTTAATACATAATTTAAAGAAAATGACGGGTGTGCCCCATTTTATATATTTTAGTACCCAGTAATCTTAAAATGTTGGAAAATGTCCTCCGTAATCTAAATTTAGAAATAATTTTAAATTTAATATTGTCGTCGCTCTTATTTTTTGATAATGTTGTGTATGGTTGACCATACTTAAAAAAGGGAAATATTATATAATATTTTTTGATAATGTTGTGTATGGTTGACCATACTTAAAAAAGGGAAATATTATATAATATTTTTTGATAATGTTGTGTATGGTTGACCATACTTAAAAAAGGGAAATATTATATAATATTTTTTGATAATGTTGTGTATGGTTGACCATACTTAAAAAAGGGAAATATTATATAATATTTTTTGATAATGTTGCGTATGGTTGACCATACATAAAAAAGGGAAATATTATATAATATTTTTTGATAATGTTGCGTATGGTTGACCATACTTAAAAAAGGGAAATATTATATAATATTTTTTGATAATGTTGTGTATGGTTGACCATACTTAAAAAAGGGAAATATTATATAATATTTTTTGATAATGTTGTGTATGGTTGACCATACATAAAAAAGGGAAATATTATATAATATTTTTTGATAATGTTGTGTATGGTTGACCATACTTAAAAAAGGGAAATATTATATAATATTTTTTGATAATGTTGTGTATGGTTGACCATACTTAAAAAAGGGAAATATTATATAATATTTTTTGATAATGTTGTGTATGGTTGACCATACATAAAAAAGGGAAATATTATATAATATTTTTTGATAATGTTGTGTATGGTTGACCATACTTAAAAAAGGGAAATATTATATAATATTTTTTGATAATGTTGTGTATGGTTGACCATACTTAAAAAAGGGAAATATTATATAATATTTTTTGATAATGTTGCGTATGGTTGACCATACTTAAAAAAGGGAAATATTATATAATATTTTTGATAATGTTGCGTATGGTTGACCATACTTAAAAAAGGGAAATATTATATAATATTTTTTGATAATGTTGTGTATGGTTGACCATACATAAAAAAGGGAAATATTATATAATATTTTTTGATAATGTTGTGTATGGTTGACCATACTTAAAAAAGGGAAATATTATATAATATTTTTTGATAATGTTGTGTATGGTTGACCATACTTAAAAAAGGGAAATATTATATAATATTTTTTGATAATGTTGTGTATGGTTGACCATACTTAAAAAAGGGAAATATTATATAATATTTTTTGATAATGTTGTGTATGGTTGACCATACTTAAAAAAGGGAAATATTATATAATATTTTTTGATAATGTTGTGTATGGTTGACCATACTTAAAAAAGGGAAATATTATATAATATTTTTTGATAATGTTGCGTATGGTTGACCATACTTAAAAAAGGGAAATATTATATAATATTTTTTGATAATGTTGCGTATGGTTGACCATACTTAAAAAAGGGAAATATTATATAATATTTTTTGATAATGTTGCGTATGGTTGACCATACTTAAAAAAGGGAAATATTATATAATATTTTTTGATAATGTTGCGTATGGTTGACCATACTTAAAAAAGGGAAATATTATATAATATTTTATATAAGAATACGAAATAAAATTTTGCTACCAATTTCTTTTTTTTTCACCCCAAACAAGGCATTCCACTGCCACTATTGCGCTTGGGGCTACATAGGGGGTGGTAAATAGGAAGAGTGGTTAGATATAAGAAATGTCAGAAGGGGGGTGAGAGATAGTTGGGTGGGTGGGAAGAGTGTTTGAAAGAATAGAAGTTAGTTTGTTAGGAGGTGTCTATTGACCTTACATTTAAACTCCTGGAGATTTTAGCCGTCGGGGAAGCAGTCATGTGGAAGAGAATTCCAGAGTCCGGAAGTGCGAGAAAAGAAACTATTGGAGTAGAAGTTGCATTTTATCGGTTTCACTGTAAAATGGTGGGATCTAGTTGCTAATCTAGTATCTCGTGCAAATTCGAATCTAGTGGGCACCAGTGATCTAAGTTCATCGGAGCAGAAGCAGTGAAAGTATTTATAGAAGAGACACAGGGAAGCCACGTCGCGCCGGTGAGAGAGAGAGATAAACTGCAGGCGGTCTGCTATGTCGGTATCGATCACATTTCAGACCCTCCGCTGTACCTCGTCTAGAAGCCCAAGGAGAACATCAGGGGCACCCGGCCAGATATGGCAACAGTATTCAATGCACGGGCGGATGGTAGATTTATAAATGTGCAGGATAGATTCAGACGGAAAAAACCTCCGGGCCCTGCACAGAGAACCGACTTTCATAGCAGCCGATTTAGCAATGGATTCGATATGGTCATTCCACTTGAGGTCCGCTGAAAGTGTGAGACCAAGGAGGCGTCGTGTTTTACTCTCTGGGAGGCAAGCCTGGTCCATGCTAATAGGACGTAAGTGCTATTGTCTATGATGATTAATTGATAGTAGCTTCGTTTTAGAAGCATTAAAATTTACGAGCCATTTCTTACCCCAGTCCACTACGGATTGCAGGTCTTTTCCAAGCTTGGCTGCAAGGTTAGCTTTGTCGCCCGCACCAGATTTTTGATCGAGGCGGGAATAAACTGTCGTGTCATCGGCGTACATACCCACTTGGGATCTTATAGTATCAGGGAGATCATTAATGTAGATCAGAAAGAGCGTAGGACCTAGGATAGAGCCTTGAGGGACACCCGCGTTCGTATGGTAGTTCTTGGAGGCATGTCCGTTTAATACCACTTTCAATGTGCGGTTAGATAGAAATGACTGGATTAGTTCAAACAATTGTCCAGCTATACCATAGCTCCGCAGTTTGCATAGAAGGCCAGCATGCCAAACTCTGTCGAACCCTTTAGAGATATCCAAGGCAACGGTTCGGGCTTCACCATTCCTATCGAGTGCCTGGTATATGTACTCGGTGATGGTCGTTAGCATATCAGCAGTAGACATGGTGAAGCGGAAGCCATACTGTTTGTCTGAGAGGAGCCCGTGGGCTGTGAGATGCTGCACGACCTCGATGTTGACAATGGCTTCGAACACTTTGCCAAAGATCGGAAGAAGGCTGATAGGTCGGTAATTTGCGGGGTCCGAGGGTTCTCCAGTGTTTTTAAATATAGGAACTACAGAGGAAGATTTCCAACAGGCAGGAAAGCAGGAAGCAGATAGGCAGGAGTTGTAGAGCTTAGAAAGTACAGAGGAAAGTTCGGGGGCACATTTCTTTAAGACTATGATTGGGATTCCGTCCCCTCCGCTCGCTTTGTGAGGGTCAAGTTTTGAGATTATCAGTCTGGGTGGGAAGTCTGGTGTAGAAACTCCAGACGAGCCCTGTCTCGAATTATTCGAGAATCTGCGGGGAAAGCATTTGTTTATTAGTGGGGGTATTGTGGACTTGCTCTTGTTAAGTACTCTTTTACAGAGTCGCCAGTAGAGCTTGGTGCCGAACTTAGAGGATGCTATGCGTTGCTTTATTCTGGCAGCAAATAACATCTTAGCTTCGTTAAGTATCTTTTTACACTTATTACGAGCTGAAGTGAAAAGGCGTCTGTTTTGGTCCGACGCGTAGCTACGATAGAGTCGGAAGAAATGATTCCGGTGGGCAATGGCGGCCGAGCAAGCGGGCGAGAACCATGGAGACGAATGAGATTTAAACTGAAATTTCCTGGCAAGGATGAAAGCATCGATGCCAGCCTTAACCCAGGAGGAGACCTCGGATGCACATTCTTCGATGGGAAGATTAAAAACGTTGTTCCAAGGGACGTCACAGAGGATGTCTCGGAACGAATCCCAGTCTGCTCTTTGGTAGCAGTAAGATATTCTACTTGTCTGGGTTTCTTGGGTTGGGTGGGAGTGGAATGAAATGTTGACGGAAACTACGGTGTGGTCAGAGTTACCAAGTGGGTAGAGTTGTCTGGTAGTGCAAGAGTCTGAGATGGAAGTGAAGCAGAGGTCTAGCAGTGCGTCCCTTCCGTTATGGTTGTCGGAGAAACGCGTGGGGAAGTTCACCACTTGCGTAAGGGATTGGTTTATTGAAAAATTCATTGTGTGGACACCAGCAGGATTTGTATAAATCGTTTCAATTTTTGATTAGTAAATATTGTTTTCACTTAATAATATTATTACCTACCCGGATAAAATAATGCAGAATTTTAAAAAGTTTACATATTATAAATTAATATAAATTAAAATTTAAAAAATAGAAACAGCTCTTAAAAAATTTCATTATTCATCGATTTTTAAAAAACAATATCTTTATATTTTATTTATAAATCTAATTAAAAGCTTTCCTATATAAATAATGTCAGTTTTATTGTCTATTTTTTATTTTACTATTTCGAAAAGATTTTATAGAAATGAGTAGTTGGAAAAAATGATGATTTACATTCTTCAAGGAGTTTTGCTTTTAACTAAAAAAAATTCGGATATAAATTTAATTTCTCAAAATTTCATGAAATTCAGTAAGTAGGCATGATATATAAAAAATATATTTTCACCAAGATTTTCTAAAAAAATGATTAAATTCATTTGTAAATAAGTCTTGAAAGTTTCGACATTAAAAAAAGCGTAAAAACAATAAGAATAAATATTACGTCTAAAAAAAAAGAAAAAGAAAAAAAAAAGAAAACGAAATAGAAAAAAAAAGAAAAAGAAAAAGAAAAAGAAAAGATTTTTAATCCAAAATTTTGAACGCGCTAGAAAGGATTAAAGCTTAATATAATAAAAAACATATTTTAGATTTTATTAATGTTGAGGACTTTTTTCACTAGGCTATGATGTTTCGTTTTGTTTTGTTTCGTTTTTTTCTTTAGCGAAAGAGTGTATGAAAGCACTTTCTAAACATTTACGCGTGAGGACTTTTCCTGCGTGCATTTTTTAAATCAAATTTCAACTTACTCTAATTACGGATAATTACTAATGGGCTTAGTGTTGTTTTGTTTATATAATAAATTTATTTTTAAATAACTTGATGTTTCTTCGATATATTTCATATGACATTTTTTATAGTATAAATTGCTCCTTCATGTTTTATCTTATTATTTTGTCCTGTATTAATTAATTCTTTTATTTTTTTATGCTTAAATCGTTAGATCATCCATTGTAAATTTGCGCCCAGGTTCTTATGTTACGCCTAGCGAATGCTGGTTCCAGTTATATCGACGAACAACAGCAAGTCACCATATATATATAAATATATGAGTTATATTTTTATTAATGACGATGAACCGTGTAGCATAGGGGACAGAGAATTAAGAGAGCGCGCTTCTAAGGGTTGACGGGAGTGTCGACGTATCTGTTGTGTCTCTCTCTCTCTCTACTGCTACTCTGGTCTACTGGTGAATCCGTGCGCCGAGGTCTTTTTATAATCTCCAAACCGGGACTTTTTCTTCCGGTTTTGCCTCGCCCACGCACGCCCACGTAATTCTCATAGACACCTGTTCTGTTTGCCTCTGTAGCCATTTCCGTTACTGCCGGAAATAAGGTCAAACAAACATCCGTTCCTTTCAACGACCGGAAACACCCCCGCTTGCATCAGCCTTCCTCGGGTGGGGCCAGATTGTTATATTACACTTATAATATTTCAAGTTTCTTAGAAGACGTTTTATTATCAAATGATTTTGACGCTGATGTCGGAGTGAACGGCCATGCTTTTTCATTGCTCAAAGAAAGCCAAGTCTTACTTGCGTTAATTATTAATTTATTCTTATGTCTTTCTTTGTTTATTATATTCTTTTTTGTTACATTATTATAAATGTATAGTTCTTAATTATTAAAATACATAATTGGTATAGTGTCATTTAGCGAGTTTAATTTATTCAGAATGTATATAGCTGTATCTACTGCGAGTAAAGTCAGGTCATTGCTTCGGGTCAGAAAATTTATCTTGTCAGAATCCATTTTGCACATTTATGAATCTACCATTTGTTCGTGCATTGAATACTATTGGCATATCTGGTCAGGTGCTCATCCTATTTATCATTAGGTTCACAACAAATTCCAAAGACTCAGAGTCATATGAACAGAAAATGGTCAGCATAAGTAGTATAACTTATAGCAGTATAACGGTCATGTCACGTTGAATACACCGGTTCCCGCTCGATCACCGAAGTTAAGCAACGTTGAGCCTGGTCAGTACTTACGTGGGTGACCACTTGGGAATAGCAGGTGCTGTTAGCGTTCACGGATGTGCGGTGGATGTCGGCTTGGAGGGGGAAATCGGTGAGCCGAGTTCCAATTTCAGTCGAGCACACTGCACTCACTTGCGCACTAGTACCCTTGGGAAAGGTATTAATCCGTCCGTTCCCTCCAGTTATGGGTTAAATAACAGGGTAGGACTTGGGACCCTGCCCTTAAACAAATCCCAATGAGACTTGCTCCGTCAGGGAGGAAGCCCGCTCAACCCGACTAGGGTGAATGCGGCATACATACATACATATAAGTAGTACCCTACAATGAACAATTATCCAGGGTACATGACAACAACTCAAACATACATAGAAGGAAGGGTTCATGAGGATATCAACCCCCAGAAAACAGCCTCGGTCTGTCTACTTAATTAAAGGGGTTATCGGAGAAAACACAAAGGACATGTTGTTCATTTAACGTCAGGACGATCTTCAGAAGTGGTTCTACACTTTGCAGGTACCTCTTCCTAGTAAAACCCCCAACAGAGGAGGACATGACTAAGGACTGTGTGTACGCAATTCTATGTAGTTGTGGAAAGAAACATAAAGGAGAAACAGGCCACTTTCTTAAGGTAAGGCTACAAGAACATCGCAAGGCCGGAACACGAGGAGAGATAGAAAAATCAGGCATAGCTGACCACATATGGAGGGAGAAAGGTAATCACCGCCTTTTTTTCTCTTGTGCCTCGACCACAGGAATTTAAGGATGCTCCTACCCTTTTACCGTTGAAATATTTAAATAGCCACTTCTACTCGACCAGTTCATTTCCTCGCACTTCTTGCCTGTGGAAATCCCTTCCATTTACTTGTTTTTGATAGCTACAACGTCCAAAAAATTACTTGCAACGGCAATAACCATCTTCTATCTTCTTGAATCCCCTTCACAATGTGTCATTTCCTCAATAATCCCTGTACCCAGACTTTTCTCTCACTGTAAACCCATTCCCAATACTAGTGGCTCCGCCTTGCTGGGATGAAATTATATAAAAGAAAAAAATTACCATGTAAAATCATAGACTATTAATTATTAAGCGTAATATTTCTTTTTTTATGATAGAGGGCGTACTTCTCTCTCTCTCTCTCTTTCTCTCTCTCTCTCTCTCTCTCTCTCTCTAACACACACATATCTAAACTTATTTTTAAATGAAACTTTGTGTACGTGTGAATGTGTGTCTGTGTGTGTGTGTGTGTTAGTTCCCTATAAACTCCGAAACGGCTGAACCGATATTCTTGAAAACTTACACAGTTGTACTGTAAGCGTCTGCGAGTGTTCTTAGCTAGGTTTTGTGTCGGGGTACGCCCGATAAATATCGAAAATCGATAATCGAAGAAAATCCAGTTATAGAAGAGTGGTCCGATTTTAATCAAATTTGATACACTCATGGACAACAAACGTTATTCAGAAACTTCAAGGCTGCAGTTTTTATAATAGTGCAAAAAATCGATAATATATATATATATAAAAGGCAAGATGTTTGTGTGTGTGTCTGTTTATCTGCCTGTATGTCTGTATTTTTTTCAGCCCTTTTATTTTAGTTTTGCTTCAGGTTTGGCTCTAAGTAGGTATAATTGTAGTTTTTAGTCTCAGACATGATACTTATTTAGCTTTCAAAATTCAGTTTACGACGAAAAAAACGTATTTGATATTGATCCCAGGAAATCAAAATTTGACTTACATCTATTCATTTTTCTTTCAGTCCACGGTTTCGCTTTAACTGGAAACAACTATTGCTTTTTAGTCTTTTGTGCTAACGTCCAAAGCGTCTGAGTTCCAGGAGCATGGATTAATTTTAAAGCTTTCATTACACCCGAGCAACGCCGGGCTATACTGCTAGTATATATATATTTATATATGTAACGAAAATATATTGGATGCTTTATATATCCATTAGTAATAGTTTATTTTTCGGAGCTCTTACAAACTGGTCTTCAGACCAAAATTCTTCACAAAATTCTTCTTTTTTTTTTTGTGAAGAAGTTTGGTCTGAAGAGCGGTTTGTAAGAGCTCCGAGAAATAAACTATTAGCAATGGATTAATAAAATCATTTAATTTATTTGCATTAAAATACTCTATTAAATTCTAACATTGCGTTCTCATCGGATTATGATCCCCTGTAGAATTAACATTACGAACTCCCAAGGATACTACTTTACACTATATATATATATATATATATATATATATATATATATATATATATTCAGTAAAAATCTATTAAAGCAGTCTGGCTATTGGGCGCGGTTAGTTATAATATACACGCTAAAAAATCTGCCTTCTTCTACCGAACGCCCATAGCCCAGAGATAGAATCGCCGACTGACGCCAATTCGGGTTTCAATCCTGGCTTAAAAAGCAATCGGAGTCTAACCGTACTGATGAGCTGTAATACAGTGAAACAGATCTGTCTGCGGATGACTATATATATATATATATATATATATAAGAGAATGGCAGACCTGTAAAGACGAATAGGATAATCTAAAAGATTTTATCCAATAAATATAAAAATTAGATAAAAATGGGGAGCCCGATGAATAACATCCAGAGTATTATTAAATAGTTAAACGGTTATATAAGCATTTAATTATGTCTCAAAATTATGTACATAACAAAGAGAAAAAGTTGTAATTGCTGACGCGTTTCGTCAAGTTAAACGTAAATAATTTATTCTGAAACGCGTATTTATAAACAGATGTAAAAAATATAAATAGTTATTAAAAGAAGTTAAATTTAAGAACATTCTTAGATATACATCAAGCTAACTGAAAATCAAGGTAAACTATGCCGCTATAGAATCTTACTAAAATATTGATACTGCGCTCCGTTTTTTTTTAATTTATTAGCAATTAAATTTCATCACTTTGAGTCCTACATAGTTTACCTTGACTTACAGTTAGCCTGATGTGTATTTACGAGCGTTCTTAAATTTAAATAACTTTTGAGAACCGAACGGTATTTTTACTTGTTCTAAAATATAATTATGGAAAAAAAGTCTTATATTTGCCGTAAAAATGTCCAGCAGAGAACGAAACTCGTCAGCTAAGACAAGTTTACATTTTTCTTTATCTCTTTTTACAGATATAATTTTAAGTTATTTCTGAACATTTCCACACACACACACACACACACACATATATATATATATAGAGAGAGAGAGAGAGAGAGTGAGGAAGAGAGAAAGAGAGAGAGAGAGAGAGTGGAAAATGATTGAGAGAGAGAGAAATAATACTGTTAATACTGATGTCTATATTGCCAATATCTCTAAAATTAGATTTATTTATCAGAATAAAAAGTTGAAATTAATTTTCAGTATTCAATATATGTATCAAGACAAAAAGTTAAAATTAATTTATTTTAAATAAGGTATCTATAAAGGTATATTGTTTGCTATTACAAAAAAGTTAATAAATATTCATAACCTTAACTGGAAATATTACATAATTAAAAAACGTTCATGTTTCTAGAGAATTTTTGTAATATTATGAAATGTTTTAAAAAGGGATGTAAATTAACGGTTTTCTTTTGACTTTTTATATTTTAGTTGTGTATGTTGGCCTGAGAATGCATTGCATTCATTAGGAAAGGTAAGATTGAGAAAAAACCGGAGCGTACATTAATATTTTTATAATATTGATTGATAATTTGACCAGGTAATTACTAACACCTGGTTTCAAAAACACCCACGGCGTCTATGAACATGGAAAAGCCCAGGAGGCGACACGAAGAATCAAATAGAAAACATTACCGAAATAATAAACGAAATTTATAATAGAGAAATAATACCAGACGACCTATGCAAGTGGATATTTATAGCACTGCCGAAACAACCAGGTGCAAACGAGTACTAACTACACAGAAATATCAGCTTAATGAGTCACATTACAAAACTGATTGTCAGAATCCTGATGAATAGAGCGAGAAGCAGAATCAAGCCAGAGATAGGACAGGAACAGTGCGGGTTCGTCAAGGACACTGGAACAAGGAACGCCATATTTATGATTAGGATGCTCTCCGAAAGAGCAATACAAATATGAAGGACTTATACTCGTGCTTCATTGATTATGCGAGAGCATTCGACAAAATACGACACAAAGAATTGATGGAGATGCTCAGCAGCCTCGACATTTTTGGAAAAGACATCAGAGTAATCAAGAATCTCTACTGGCAGCAAACTGCCTGATACGGACAGGTAACGATTTCAGCAGGTTTACAAAGATAAAAAGAGGCGTAAGACAAGGATGCGTCTTTTCACCGGATCTGTTCAACTTGTACAGCGAGAATATTTTGAGGACCCTAGATGCTACGCCAGGACTTGTTATTGGAGGCCACAACTTGAACAACATAATGTATGCAGATGATACAGTGCTGATTGCAGACACGGAAAGAAAACTGCAAGACCTCATACAGAAGGTAGCTGTGGAAAGTGAAAAAAAGGAGTACAAATAAACTTTAAGAAAATTGAATGCATGGTCATGAGCAAAAAGAGCAACCCTTAATGCCAAATACAGGTGGGAGATACCAGAATCAAGCAAGTACAAAAATTTAAATACCTAGAAAGTGTTCTAACAGGAGATGGAAAGTGCGACACAGAGATCCGAAGGCGAATTGGCATGCAAAGGACGCGTTCCAGAAGATGAGAAAGTACTAAGACGCAGGAAATTTTCACTAGAAACAAAGAAAAGAGTGCTGGATTGCTATGTTAAGTCAGTTCTTCAATACGGCAGTGAATTCTGGACAATATCATCGAAAATGCGGATAAAATTCGAAGCAGCGGAAATGTGGTTCTACAGAAGGATGATGAGGATATCGTGGACCGAGGATGCGAGCAACGATGAGGTGTTGAAAAGAATGGCAACGAAAAGGAAATTAATAGTGAGCACCAGGTAGAGACAGCTGAAGTTCCTGGGACATGCAATGAGGAAGGAGGGCTTGGAGAACGTGTTACTGACAGGCCAGATAGAAGGAAAAAGAGACAGAAGAAAGCAGCGGATAACATATTTGCAGGGCCTGATCAGGTGGATGAAGGATCGGGGGTTGCAAGATGTAACAGGAGAAAACATACTAAGAGCCACCAGGGATAGGGAGACGTGGAGAACCATGATCGCCTACGTCCTGAAGAACATGGCACATAGAAGAAGAAGAAGACTGTAGCCTGTTCTTCTCCCTTTCTTTACTTTCTTATTATGTAGCCCCTGCGCATCAGTGGCAGTTCTGCCTTTCTTGGGGTGGGACGGTTACAAAAATAAATAAATAAATAAACGTCATGAATTTAATGTTATATGTAAACATTGCAAAATGTTCACCTTAGAATGTGGTTAATAATTTTTCAAAAGAGAATATCGATTAACTTACATATATACTTTGTTTTAAATGATGATATTGATTTAATAGATATTAACATTTATGCAAATTAAGAATATATGCATAACAGATAAAAACAATGTGCTCCGAATCGAATAAAATCAGTTTAATTTCACCAAAAGTCCTTTTAAATCATGTTTAAAAAAATAAAATATGTCTTTTCTTTCTTTCTTTTTTGTTTTTAAAATAGCTAAGATGCATAGAAATCTAAAGGAATTACCTTTGCAGCTAATAATGTATACATTTTACCGGGTGTAAGCAGTCTAGACTCGAGCCGAATAAAAATACATTTTCCTGTAAGCATAAAAAAAACCCCGCATTTCCAACATATAACATATATCTTCATATTTCCAAGTCGTCTTTTATTCTGATTAGTTAAACTGAACACTCCTATAAAATATAATTTTTTGTCTTCCCCCTACTTATTAATTCTTTAAATAGCGAAATTATTGTTTTCTAAATTCAGATGTAAATCATTTCCACCATAGTTACTGAACATTGCTTGGTGTCGAGATAAATATCGAAACAAAGAAATTTCCGTGTCACAATGTAAAGTGAATTAATTTTAAATAAAAACAAATTTATATATATATATATATATATATATATATATATATGTGTGTGTGTGTGTGTGTGTGTGTGTGTGTGTGTGCGCGCGTGTGTCCGTGTGTGTGTACGTAATATATTGCTATTCTGTGGTTTTCGGTAAGATTCAACATGCGTTCTTCTTGCTAGAGAGTTCATATTTTCTTAAAATATATTTCTTGAATATTTAGCCCGGTAGATGAAAGTAAATAAATGTAATGTTTAATGAATAAACGGATCGTCTACTCCAATATGTGTAACCATTAAAAATAATGTTTAAGTAATTAAATCTGTCGGACTATTATATAAAATTTATTCATCATATATATATATATATATATATCAAATGAAGTGCATTGTAAAACATTGCAACTATACTGATAAATAAATTTGTACAGTGGGTTGCTTGTTTTCGATACAGAGTTCCTCGTGAAATTTAAAATTCTTTTTTTTATTTGCATATTCTAGTGTATTGTAGCATGCTGGTTCACAAAAAGTATGTTCATTTATCAGGAAGATGGACAAGAATCCGTCTTTAAATATTGTGCGAAAGAACTTTTATCCGATAAATGAAGTTCAAGACGTCACGTTCATGTTAAAGTTGTATATTTATCTTTTGTCTCCCAAAAGAAAATTAAAACTGATCTGCAATCATGGTTTTCACCAAAACACTAGCTGACGGAGAGAAATTATTCTTCTTCTTCTATGTGCCCTGTCCCTTCAGGACGTAGGCGATCATGGATCTCCACGTCTCCCTATCCCTTGTGGCTCTTAGTATGTTTACTCCTGTTGCTCCTGGCAACCCCCGTTCCGTCATCCACCTGATCAGACTCTGCAGATATGTTATCCGCTGCCTTCCTCTGTCTCTCCTTCCTTCTATCTGACCAGTCAGTATCAGGTTCTCCAGGCTCTCCTTCCTCATTGCATGTCCCAGGAACTTCAGTTGTCTCTTCCTGATGCTCAGCATCAATTTCCTTTTTGTTGCCATTCTTTCTAACACTTCGTCGTTGCTTGTATGCTCAGTCCACGATATCCGTAGCATCCTTCTGTAGAACCACATTTCGGCCGCTTCCAGTTTTTTCCTCATTTTCGATGATATTGTCCAGCATTCACAGCCGTACTGAAGAACTGACCTCACGTAGCAGTCTAGCACTCTTTTCTTCGTTTCTATTGAGATCTTCCTGTGTGTTAGTATTTTGCTCATCTTCTGGAACGCGTCCTTTGCCATGCCAATTCGCCTTCGGATCTCCGTGTTGCACTTTCCATCTCCTGTTAGAACACTTCCTAGGTACTTAAATTCTTGGAGTTGTTTGATTCTGTTATCCCCCACCTGTATTTGGCATTTTGGGTTGTATCTTTTGCTGATGACCATGCACTCAGTTTTCTTAAAGTTTATTTGTAGTCCCTTCTTGTCACTCTCCACTGCTACTTTCTGTATGAGATCTTGCAGTTTCCTTTCCGTGTCCGCAATCAGTACTGTATCGTCCGCGTATCTTATGTTGTTCAGGTTGTGGCCTCCAATAATAAATCCTGGTGTGTCATCTAGGGTCCTCAAAATATTCTCGCTGTATAGGTTGAACAAATCCGGTGAAAAGACACATCCTTGTCTTACGCCTTTTTCTATCTTTGTGTATCTACTGAGGTCGTTACCTGTCCGTATGCAGGCCGTTTGCTGCCAGTAGAGATTCTTGATTATTCTTATATCTTTGCCGAAAATGTCGAGGTTGCCTATCATTTCCATTGCGTATGTTTAATAGTTTTGTGCTAAATTTAGTATAGTATATGATTAGTTTTATTATTTACTGAGATCACAAACAACTTAACTCTTCTCTGTCATATTGTGTTTTGGTTTGACATTCACAACATTACTGAGAAAACTAACACCTCATTTATTGCAAAACATTTAAAGAAACAATGAAAATAATAAACACCAACTTGAAATTCTCGAGAACCTCTATATCAAAAGCAAGTAACGAAGAAAATTTATTGTCAGTATAGTAGCAATGATTTAAAATGCATTCGAGTTACTAACATATAACATAATTTTGATATATATATATATATATATATATATATATATATATATATATATATATCTTTAGTTAGTGGGTATTTGAATTTTATTGTGTGTGCATTTTTTTTTAATCATATCACCCCGAGCAAGGCGGTAACGCCACTGATGTGCAGGGGGCTACGTAAAAGTGAAAAAATTGGAAAAGAGAAAGCTGGAAACCACATCCTAAACAGGAAACAAGGGATGGGCCTCTTCACCCGTTCAATAGACGTGGGTGGAGTGTGAACCGGGCGATAGTTTTGTCTATCTACTCCAATTGAAAAGAAAAAGAGTAAAAGAATGGAAAAGAGAAAAAGATTTGAAAAGAGAAAACCGGAAACAACATTCTAAACAGGAAAGAAAGTATGAGCCTCTTCACCCGTAAAATAGACGTGGGTGGAGTGTGAACCGGGCGATAGTTTAGTCTATCTACTCCAATTAATTAATTAATTAAACTATAGAATTTGAGAATAGCAGAAGTAGTGAAATGAATTAGAAAAGTAAGTTCGAATTTCCCACTAGTCTGTACACACACCCAACCACACACACACACACACACACACACACACACACACACACACATACATACATATATAGTGACACAGTGAGAAATATAGAAAAGGGATATATATATATATATATATATAGAGAGAGAGAGAGAGAGAGAGAGAAGGAATGTACACTAAATAAATTTATAACATACAAGGTATGAATTTATTTTCGATTCGACATCATATTTGCATGTAAAGCATTTTTAACAAACTTAATGTCAGGTGGCATATTTGTCGTACATCTATAATATATATATATATATATATATATATATATATATATATATATATGGACGATTCTACTTTGTCACACACATATATTTTTGTTTGTAATAAGCGGTGCCGATGCGGCGTTCTTCAGTTTCATTACGTTTCTTTTTTATTTCGCACAAGTAATTTTGAGAGTGTCTGCAAAGTCGCCTACAAAGAGAAAATAAAACTCTGTTGAGGGCTACAACGTCCAGAAAGGAGCTTAATTAACTTTTGAGCTTTCCGTCCTAATTAACTGTTGGGGTTGTATAAACAAATCACAGAGAAAATGGCCGACAGGTAACGACAAAACACGGAGCGCGCAAAAATAAACACAGATCCACGCATGCGTACAAATGAAGGCCCCCCTTGCCATATGTTAATTCGCAGTTACACCGATGGGAGGAAAATATCTACGTATATTTTTGTTTTGTTTTAGGATTCTGTTTTGGAGATGAGGACATTAATGTCCATGTACACCCATAAGACCTGGTAAACCTGCCCTTTCACGGCCCATCAGCATTGATGCCTGTCTCTGAATACACACAGAATCACAAACAACACACACACACACACACACACACACACACACACACACATATATATATATATATATATACACAAGCAGTCAGTTATTTCTTGGGAAAACGATGGAACAAAGTAATCGTACGCACAATGTCCCCTTCCACTAATTCTTTAACTTATTCAATGTTTTCTTTATATATTTTCTTGTTTATATTCCTTTGTCGTTTTCTCCTTATATATATATATATATATAAGTAATCATCTCTTGGGAAACTAATGGAACACAATGATCGAACTTATTAACTTATTCAACATTTTTTATGTTTTGTTTATTTTTTCTTTGTCATTTATTTCTTTTTTTACACACACACACACACACACACACACACACACACACACATATATATATATATATATATATATATATATATATATATATATATATATAATTGCATAAAGATGACCGCAGTAAGAAGATCATATATTCTCTCTATTATATTATAATGTCTACGTTAAATAGTCAACTTTGAATAAACTGCTTTTACAAGGTGTTTAAACTGAGACATTAATTTATTTTATTTACTAATGTTCACCGTATACAAGGCCCAAGAGTCGCTCGATGTAGTGATTACTATAAGACTTTCTAGTGTGTGCGGAAAGCGTAAGATTGTAACGGCCGGAGTAATCGGTTCCACAATGTAACGATTATTGCAGCCGTTTGTGTAGAATTTACTTCTCACAAATGGAATAAGGAGAAAATGAGGGTTGTTTGTTTCATGGTATGGCCGGTCTTTTCTGTGAAGGTGTAACTAAAGGATTGCAGCTCGTGAGAATAGTTCTCATGGATTAGGCGATAAAGTGGCTGGGAAATGCAATGTTTCAATTGTGGAAAAAAGAGTATTATCTTGAATGTAATCATCACCCAGTTCTTCAATACGGCGGTGAATGCTGGACAATATCATCGAAAATAAGGACAAAACTGGAAGCAGCGGAAATGTGGTTCTACAGAAGAATGCTGGATATAAAGTGGGGGATCAGTTCCATATTACAAACAATATCTAAACTGACCCCTCACTTTGTGACCACAGCAGTTTCTATAAATTTCTATTCCTGAGATCCAAAAGCACAAGGATGCATTCAAGAAGATGAGCAAAGTACTAACACACAGGAAAATTTCACTAGAAACAAAGAAAAGAGTGCTGGACTGCTACGTGATGTCAGTTCTTCAATACGGAAGTGAATGCTGGACAATATCATCGAAAATGAGGACAAGACTGGAAGCGGCCGAAATGTGGTTCTACAGAAGGATGCTGCGGGTATAAAGTGGGGGATCAGTTCCATATTACAATCAATATCTAAACTGACCCCTCACTTTGTGACCACATCATTTTCTATACATTAATATTCCTGAGATCCAAAAGCACAAGGATGCATTCAAGAAGATGAGCAAAGTACTAACACACAGGAAAATTTCACTAGAAACAAAGAAAAGAGTGCTGGACTGCTACGTGATGTCAGTTCTTCAATACGGCAGTGAATGCTGGACAATATCATCGAAAATGAGGACAAAACTGGAAGCAGCGGAAATGTGGTTCTACAGAAGGATGCTGCGGAAATCGTGGACTGAACATGCAAGCAACGATGAGGTGTTGGAAAGAATGGCAACAAAAAGGAAATTAATAACGAGCATCAGGAAGAGACAACTGAAGTTCCTGGGACACGCAATGAGGAATGAGAGTTTTGAGAACCTGATACTGACTGGCCAGGTAGAGGGAAAGATAGACAGAGGAAGGCAGCGGATAACATATTTGCAGGGCCTGGTCGGGTGGATGACGGAACGGGGGTTGCCAGGAGTAACAGGAACAAACATACTAAGGGCCACAAGGGATAGGGAGACGTGGAGGGCCATCATCACCTACGTCCTGAAGGGACAGAGCACAAAAAATAAGAAGAAGAATCATCACCCCCGACCCCGAGAACCTCGTAAACGTTTCTAGTTTCAATTAAAACTGGAAAGTGAAAACTGGGCTTTTCCAACCCAGATATGACAAGATTTAGTTCTTGCATAGTTAGAACATAATAGGAGAGTTTAGGTATTTAACCATTATAGACAATCGCTTCTAGCCCAACACCATTAGCACGGAACAGGCTAGCTTCCCTGAGAGTAAAACACTACACTTCCTTGGCTTCAAACTCTCAGCGGACCTTAAGTGGAATGACTATATCGAATCCATTGCTAAATCCACTGCTAAGAAGGTCAGTTCACTGTGCAGGGCTAGGAAGTTTTTTTTCCCGTCTGAGTTCATCCTGAACATATATAAATCATCCGCTCGTGTATTGAATACTGCTGCTACCTCTGGTCGGGTGCCCCTGCTAATCACCTCAGGGTTCTTGACAAAATCCAACGGAGAATTTGTAATGTGACCGATACCGACTTGGCAGCTCGGCTGCAGTCGTTCACTCACCGGCGTGACGTGGCTTCCCTGTGCCTCTTCTATAAATACTTTCACGGTTTCTGCTCCAATGAAAGTAGATCACTGGTTCCCTCTATGTATGAACTTACACGAGCTACTACATTAGCAACTAGGTCTCACCCTTTTACAGTGAAACCTATAAAATGTAACCGCAATTTCTACTCAACAGCTTCTTTTCTCGTGCTTCCCGCCTGTGGAATTCCCTTCCATATACTTGATTCCCCATAATCCATTCTCTCAAGCACTTTTCTCTATCTACTCCACCCCCATTTTCGGTATTCTCATCCGCCTATTACCCTCCTCCTGACATTCCCGAAAACCTACCCCTCTTTCTCATCACTTTCCCCTGTGTAGTCCCCTGCGCAACAGTGGCAGTAGAATGCCTTGCTTGGGGTGAAATGATAAAAAAAAAGAAGTAGTGGTTGGATCTTTCTCTAGCATCTTTAGCGAGGGAGTGTACATATAATTCTCTCTTGAGGGGTGAGCTTAAGTTCTAATAGGCATTGTTAAAAAAAATCGGCTTTCGACCATGAAAACTATACACACACACACACACACACACACACACACACACACACACACACACATATATATATATATATATATATACACAAGCAGTCAGTTATTTCTTGGGAAAACGATGGAACAAAGTAATCGTACGCACAATGTCCCCTTCCACTAATTCTTTAACTTATTCAATGTTTTCTTTATATATTTTCTTGTTTATATTCCTTTGTCGTTTTCTCCTTATATATATATATATATATAAGTAATCATCTCTTGGGAAACTAATGGAACACAATGATCGAACTTATTAACTTATTCAACATTTTTTATGTTTTGTTTATTTTTTCTTTGTCATTTATTTCTTTTTTTACACACACACACACACACACACACACACATATATATGTATATATATATATATATATATATATATATATATATATATATAATTGCATAAAGATGACCGCAGTAAGAAGATCATATATTCTCTCTATTATATTATAATGTCTACGTTAAATAGTCAACTTTGAATAAACTGCTTTTACAAGGTGTTTAAACTGAGACATTAATTTATTTTATTTACTAATGTTCACCGTATACAAGGCCCAAGAGTCGCTCGATGTAGTGATTACTATAAGACTTTCTAGTGTGTGCGGAAAGCGTAAGATTGTAACGGCCGGAGTAATCGGTTCCACAATGTAACGATTATTGCAGCCGTTTGTGTAGAATTTACTTCTCACAAATGGAATAAGGAGAAAATGAGGGTTGTTTGTTTCATGGTATGGCCGGTCTTTTCTGTGAAGGTGTAACTAAGGATTGCAGCTCGTGAGAATAGTTCTCATGGATTAGGCGATAAAGTGGCTGGGAAATGCAATGTTTCAATTGTGGAAAAAAGAGTATTATCTTGAATGTAATCATCACCCAGTTCTTCAATACGGCGGTGAATGTTGGACAATATCATCGAAAATAAGGACAAAACTGGAAGCAGCGGAAATGTGGTTCTACAGAAGGATGCTGGATATAAAGTGGGGGAACAGTTCCATATTACAATCAATATCTAAACTGACCCCTCACTTTGTGACCACAGCAGTTTCTATACATTTCTATTCCTGAGATCCAAAAGCACAAGGATGCATTCAAGAAGATGAGCAAAGTACTAACACACAGGAAAATTTCACTAGAAACAAAGAAAAGAGTGCTGGACTGCGACGTGATGTCAGTTCTTCAATACGGCAGTGAATGCTGGACAATATCATCGAAAATGAGGACAAAACTGGAAGCAGCGGAAATGTGGTTCTACAGAAGGATGCTGCGGAAATCGTGGACTGAACATGCAAGCAACGATGAGGTGTTGGAAAGAATGGCAACAAAAAGGAAATTAATAACGAGCATCAGGAAGAGACAACTGAAGTTCCTGGGACACGCAATGAGGAATGAGAGTTTTGAGAACCTGATACTGACTGGCCAGGTAGAGGGAAAGATAGACAGAGGAAGGCAGCGGATAACATATTTGCAGGGCCTGGTCGGGTGGATGACGGAACGGGGGTTGCCAGGAGTAACAGGAACAAACATACTAAGGGCCACAAGGGATAGGGAGACGTGGAGGGCCATCATTACCTACGTCCTGAAGGGACAGAGCACAAAAAATAAGAAGAAGAATCATCACCCCCGACCCCGAGAACCTCGTAAACGTTTCTAGTTTCAATTAAAACTGGAAAGTGAAAACTGGGCTTTTCCAACCCAGATATGACAAGATTTAGTTCTTGCATAGTTAGAACATAATAGGAGAGTTTAGGTATTTAACCATTATAGACAATCGCTTCTAGCCCAACACCATTAGCACGGAACAGGCTAGCTTCCCTGAGAGTAAAACACTACACTTCCTTGGCTTCAAACTCTCAGCGGACCTTAAGTGGAATGACTATATCGAATCCATTGCTAAATCCACTGCTAAGAAGGTCAGTTCACTGCGCAGGGCTAGGAAGTTTTTTTCCCGTCTGAGTTCATCCTGAACATATATAAATCATCCGCTCGTGTATTGAATACTGCTGCTACCTCTGGTCGGGTGCCCCTGCTAATCACCTCAGGGTTCTTGACAAAATCCAACGGAGAATCTGTAATGTGACCGATACCGACTTGGCAGCTCGGCTGCAGTCGTTCACTCACCGGCGTGACGTGGCTTCCCTGTTCCTCTTCTATAAATACTTTCACGGTTTCTGCTCCAATGAAAGTAGATCACTGGTTCCCTCTATGTATGAACTTACACGAGCTACTACATTAGCAACTAGGTCTCACCCTTTTACAGTGAAACCTATAAAATGTAACCGCAATTTCTACTCAACAGCTTCTTTTCTCGTGCTTCCCGCCTGTGGAATTCCCTTCCATATACTTGATTCCCCATAATCCATTCTCTCAAGCACTTTTCTCTATCTACTCCACCCCCATTCTCGGTATTCTCATCCGCCTATTACCCTCCTCCTGACATTCCCTATAACCTACCCCTCTTTCTCATCACTTTCCCCTGTGTAGTCCCCTGCGCAACAGTGGCAGTAGAATGCCTTGCTTGGGGTGAAATGATAAAAAAAAAGAAGTAGTAGTTGGATCTTTCTCTAGCATCTTTAGCGAGGGAGTGTACATATAATTCTCTCTTGAGGGGTGAGCTTAAGTTCTAATAGGCATTGTTAAAAAAAAATCGGCTTTCGACCATGAAAACTACACACACACACACACACACACACGCACACACGAGCATACAACCACACACGCATATAGTATTAAATTATAATGATGCTCAAGGCCAAACCTGGGAAGTTTTCTAACAGAAGACGGAAGGTGCGACACAAAGATCCGTAGGCGAATTGGCATGGCAAAGGTCGCGTTCCAGAAGCTGAGTAAATTATTAAATGCCAGGAAAATTTCACTAGAAAGAAAAAAGAATGTACTGGATTGCTATGTGATGTCAGTTCTTCAATATGGCAGTTAATGTTGGACAATATCATCAAAGATGAAGGAAAAACTTGAAGCAAGTGTAACTGGAACTACAGAAGGAGACTGTGGATATCATGGATCGATTATGTGAGCAATGATAAGATTTTGGACTGGATGGAAACGAAAAGGAAATTAATACTGAGTATCAGGAAGAGACAGCTAAATTCTTGGTACATGCAATGAGGAAGGAGGGCTTGGAGAATCTGATACTAACAGGCCAGATAGTGGGAAACGGAGACAGGGGAAAACAGAGCTTAAATTACTTGACTGGCTTGAGCGGGTGGATGGCAGAATGGGGGTTGCGTGATGTAATAAGAGAAAGGAGAGCCACTAGGGATAGGGAAACGTGGAAGGCCATGATCGCCTACGTCCTGAAGAAGAAGAAGAAGAAGAAGAAGAAGAAGAAGAAGAAGAAGAAGAAGGCCAAAATAAACATTTTTCAATTGCTACATTTGATTTGTTCACTTGGGAGCAGTGATTTTGGAATTAAGTCAACATCATATCAACTCTATCAATTATTTAATGCCGAAATATATATATATTAAAGAATTTAACTTTTTTTAAATTTTTTTTTTATAAGCGTTTCACCCCGAGCAAGGCATGTCACTGCCACTACTGTGCAGGGGGCTACGTAGAGTGGAGAAAGGCTGATTAAATATAGGAAATAACAAAGGGTG
This sequence comes from Ascarosepion bandense, assembly GCA_037127315.1. Classification (NCBI taxonomy): domain Eukaryota; kingdom Metazoa; phylum Mollusca; class Cephalopoda; order Sepiida; family Sepiidae; genus Ascarosepion; species Ascarosepion bandense. The sequence continues at coordinate 1,334,975 of JBBBDQ010000407.1, forward strand.
GGTGAGGATACCGAGAATGAGGGTTGGGTAGATGAGAGTGTTGTGAGAATAGTTGGGAGTTAGTGTGATAGGAGGTGTCTATTGACCCTACATTTAAACACCTGGAGATTGTAACTGTCGGGAAAGCAGACTTGTGGAAGGGAGTTCCACAGGCGGGAAGCGCGAGAAAAGAAGCTGTTGGAGTAGAATTTACGGTTACATCTTATTTGTTTAATTGTAAAAGGGTGGGACCTAGTTGCTAATCTAGTATCTCGTGTAAATTCGTGCTTAGGCGGCACCAGTGATCTAAGCTCATCGGAGCAGAAGCCATGAAAGTACTTGTAGAAGAGGCACAGGGAAGCTACATCACGCCGGTGTGAGAGCGGCTGCAGCCGGTCTGCCAAGTCAGTATCAACCACGTTACAGATCCTCCTTTGTATTTTGTCAAGAAGCCCAAGGAGAGCAGCAGGGGCACCCGACCAGATATGGCAGCAATATTCAATACACGGGCGGATGGTAGATTTGTATATGTGCAGAATAGTTTCAGGTGGGAAAAATTTCCGGGCCCTGCACAGGGAGCCCACTTTCATAGCAGCAGATTTGGCAATGGATTCAATATAGTCATTCCATTTGAGGTCCGCCGAGAGTGTAAGGCCAAGGAGGCGTAGTATTTTACTCTCTGGGAGGCTAGCCTGTCCCATAAGAAATAAACAGCAAATTTTGTCTGTCTGTATGTTTGAAATCCCTCTAACTTGGGCCACATTTGCTCTTCATAGAGATATTATACATTTGTACGGGATTGCACGTCTATGACTGTATCGTGTTGAATGCACCGGTTCCCGTCCGATCACCGAAGTTAAGCGACATCGAGCCTGGTCAGTACTTAAGTGGGTGTCCATTTGGGAATACCAGGTGCTTAAAACGTAAGGACCAAGAATGGTCCACTGATCCTCCAGGACAACCCTGCCCTGTAAAAAAAACAGTTTGTTACAGAAAAAAAAGTTGCTGCCCTATGCACCATCTGGGTGTGGTGGATAAATGATGATGATGCTGACGGGATTGAACACCTACCTGCAATCTGGTGCTCCAGAATTGGGATATCTGTCCAGATGAGGAGGGAACAGCTAAAAATTAGTGATATTACAAGTTTTAATTCATACTGGGTTTTAAGTAACACGAAATCTTTGTGAATTTAATTTTTTGTTTAATATTCAGTTTAAATTATTTTCAATATTTTGTGAATTGCAGGAATTGATTTTATATCTTCAAAATTCCAAAGAACTAGAATGCACGCGAAAAGATTCGTGACGTGAGGTTTTGATGTTCTGCAGAGTTCTGAATTTGAACTGAACTGGAATTTTTCCGAAATAGAGTTTCAGCCAAAATCGGAGTTTCGGTGTAAAGGGTTTTATCTACACTACCAGCCATAATTATAAGGCAATCCCAGTTTTTTAAAAGAAATGTTGTATTTCATACTATTTTGTTATTATTTGGAAAATTTTGCAAGCCAAAGAAGCAAAGATGAACTCGTCTTAATCACCCTAAATTTTCTTCATTTTCATTGATGAAACTGCAATATAAGTAATCATTTAATATTTATAAATTCATTTGACGCACATGTTATTGTGCAGTATTAAGAAATAACCATTCTATTTTCATTTATCATTATTCACTTGGCAATAAATACTAAAAGATATTATGAAATGCATCGTTTTTTTAAAACACATGGGTGGCTTAATAATGATGGCTGGTAGTATATATATATATACATATATATATATATATATATATATATAATCTGTATGGTGCGATGGGTAAATTGTCGCTATATGCCTTGTAAAATTATGCAATTTAACAATAATAAAAGAACCATTCTATTTTCATTTATCATTATTCACTTGGCAATAAATACTAAAAGATATTATGAAATACATCGTTTTTTAAAACACAGGGGTTGCCTAATACTGATGGCTGGTAGTGTATATGACATGCAAGCAGTTATTTTTCCGTTTCTTTTATCCAAGTCACACCTTTAAAACGGAATCATTGAGGGATATGTTTTGTGATACAGACCAACCTATTTTATGTACCCTGGGACTGTGTCTACTATTATCTTCTTAAAAAATCCCGTTATCTTAACGTTGTTATAAAATTGATTATGTATGGCCAAGAAGGCATTTCACATGCTAAGCAGAATAATAAGATATAGGGTGCCAGCCTTAACCCAGGAGGAGACTTCGGATGCACATTCTTCGATGGGAAGACTAAAAACGTTGTTCCATGGGACGTCACAGAGGAAGCCTCGGAACGAATCCCAGTCTGCCCTTTGGTAGCAGTAGGATATTCTACTGGTCTGGATTTCTTGGGCCGGGTGGGAGAGGAATGAAATGTTGACGGAAACTACGGCGTGGTCAGAGTTCCCGAGTGGGCAGAGTTGTTTATATATATATATATATATATATATATATTTAAAAATATACACGGTCCTGGGTATGACGGTAAACTGCATCCAGCAGCAAGGCCTCTGATTGGGAGGTTGTGAGGAACATGGAACCACCTCTTAATTGCTGTTGTTCCCAGGTCCACCCTGACCCGGAGTAGTAGCATCTGTTAAGGTCCCAGCTATGGGTAAATAGCTAACCCCCAAACTGGGGTTAAAACACTATGAAAGTATAAAAATACTTTTACAGAAATATATTATATATAAAAATAGACATTTTATAGAAAAATATACACCTTTGAATGAAAAATATTACCAACAATACCTTTTTTTTTAAGAAAAAGTTACTACCATTACACATTTTTGAAGGTAAAAAATTATTACCAGCAATACATTTTTGAATACGAAACTAGAAAATATCTTCAGTTTTCTAAAATAAAATAAAAAATAAATTCTTTTCGTCAAAATCTGACTAAATCAACTTTCTTACTATAACCGAACATTAAAAAAAAATATCTTTAAACTCTACCTTTTCGGCATTAAATAACCCACATCGGTGGATATGCCGTTAAACAAAACTCAAATCAAAATCAAATCAAAAAATATACTCAATATGATATTAAGAACAGGATGGTTAAATGAAATAAAAACAAGAGGAAAACTGTATTTTAAATCGCCTGCGCGTTTCGTTGGAAATTAAAAAAAATATTGGATTGGTATGTGATGTCTGTGCTTCAATGTGGTAACGAATGATAGGAAAACTCATCACTTACTGGACAAACAAATATATATTTAAAGTATCTATATTTAATTAACTGCGGATGTGCGTTGTGGTTCATTGGTTGTTGATTTGGAACAAGAAATCGGAGAGCCGAGTTTGAATTCCAGTTAGATTAGTTGCATTCATTTACGCACAAATATTCGTCTCTTCTTCCTCCATCTATGGGCTAAATAACAGAAGAGATTACGTTCTGTAGCCTTGGTTAGCAACCAGTCTATCGCAGAAAGTAATGGCAACCTACTGCGGGATAAAATTCTGCCCAGTCAGTTATGTCTTTTTCAAGACATGATCGCCCAAGCGTGTATCACGTATGGAATTTAACTGACTGGTATTTAGTCAGCACATCGTCATTCAAAAATGTCTCATTGAATAATAAAAGCATATTATGCCTACTTATTTTGCAACAACACATCCTATAATCAGTTTCTTGATGTTATGATGAAATTCATCAAAGGAAGGCGCCGTAGATTTGTAATATAACGGTCTGGCCCCACCCAAGAAGGCTGAGGAAGCGTGGGTGTTCCCGGTTGATGAAAAGTAGCGGATGTCACTTTGACCCTATTTCCGACAGCGGCGGAAATGCCTACGCAGGCAAACAAACAGGTGACTCTGAGAATCGCGTGGGCGTCGCGGATCGAGGCAAAAACCGGAAGAAACAATTTCCGCTTTTGGAAGATATATAAAGACTGCGAAAACACAGATAAGTCAGTCTCGAGAAGTCGAAGAAGAAGCTAGACGAGCTAAGCAGAGAGGCCAGCTCCCGTCGAACCCCATTAGAAGCGCGCTCTCAATTCTCTGCCCTTGTGCCACACGGTCCATCGTTCATCAATAAAAATATAAGTCATATATTTTTATATACACCCGTGTTTGTCTGTTTCTTGCTATATAACAGATTTTTCCTACCCAAGTACTTTCGATCTACTCGGAGATCATAATCACCTACTGTATCTGTAGAATATGATTACATTTATGTACATTATATAAAAAAGAAAAAAAATACCAAACTTTTCTTTAACATGTGTAAATAAATGCACTATTATTCGATATTGTTAATTTACATAAACAGGGCAAATACCCAAAAAATTCCTAAGATAGAAAATGGGATAGAAACAGGAAAAAATACTTCCATTCGAAACAAGTCTTTTTGTATTGCAGTTGGATTTAGATGAAGGGTTTTTGGGGCATTGAGATTTAATAGCTGTATGCAGTGGTGAACTTGTTTCTAGAATCACTGGCAGTAAGTTGGGTTTAAATCTGGAGTTGCTCACTCTTCCTGTAGGGTCAGGAATTCGGGCTGGGAGCACAATATGTTGCAAAGGCAGTAATCTTCTCCCTTTATTGTTTTTTTTAAATTTTTTTTTTCAATTGGAGTAGATAGACTAAACTATCGCCCGGTTCACACTCCATCCACATCTATTGAACAGGTGAAGAGGCTCATCCCTTGTTTCCTGTTTAGGCTGTGGTTTCCTGTTTTTTCTTTTCTAATCTTCTCACTTTTATGTAGCCCCCTGCACATCAGTGGCATTACCGCCTTGCTTGGGGTGATATGATTAAAAAAAAAAAATCATCTCCAGATTTGAATTGCAAAGGCAAACCTGTTGTAACTCTGATTGTTGAGGTCGGTTATTTACAAAATACGCGTGAACGCACTGTTTAGCTTACTTAAAAATTTTAGATGCATCCGTATTTGTTAAAGGATTTTTAGCAAAAGAATTCTTCCAATGTAAAGGAACTTTAATACATAAATTATGTATTAACTTTATTGCATAAATATTTAGTATTCTATTATTTCATTGAATGATTCTAACCGTTAACATATTATTTTTCAAAATTTAGTTATTTATTTATAAAAAAAGGTCGTTTATTATTTTATACATCATTTTCGTTAGAATTTTAAACGGAAATTTATTTCGTTTTTACAATTCCAAACTCAAAAACCTTCACATTCATAGACGATTCTCTCACGTTATTTAGAATAGAAGTTCGTTCCATTGACACACACACAATGTGTGCGTGTGTGTGTGTATGTGTGTGTGTGTGCGTGTGTCTGTGTATGTGTGTGTGCGTGTGTCTGTGTATGTGTGTGTGTGCGTGTGTCTGTGTATGTGTGTGTGTGTGTGTGCGTGTTTCTGTGTATGTGTGTGTGTGTGTGCGCGTGTGTCTGTGTATGTGTGTGCGTGCGCGTGTGTCTGTGTATGTGTGTGTGTGTGTGTGCGTGTGTCTGTGTATGTGTGTGTGTGCGTGTGTCTGTGTATGTGTGTGTGTGTGCGCGCGTGTCTGTGTATGTGTGTGTGTGTGTGCGTGTGTCTGTGTATGCGTGTGTGTGTGTGTAAAAAAACTAAAGAAGTAAAGAAGAAAACTATGTTTTTCTTGCCTACGTGTTTTGTCCCGTGACGGAATTTATCAACGCAAATGAAATTTGAAATGAATTTCATTATAAATAATTATCTATAAAAAAGACTGTTGGCTATTAGAAAAAAACAAACAAACAAACAAACAAACAAAAAACGCTCATATATATTCATGAGATTAACTAAAAACGTTAAGTATTTGGAAAACGTTATAGTTCATGTTTGTCGATGTTTTTTTATATGCAATATAATGTTATGTTACAATAGATAGAAATTAACCGTTTTCTTGGATTTTTTATATTTTGATGTGTATGTTGGTCTGGGAAAGTATTCATTAGGAAAGGTGAGATTTAGGAAAATACGGGGAGTAGATTAATATTTTGATAATATTTGATGATTTCGTACTTGAGAATTTTCCTTCTGAGTAAATTGTTTTGTCTTTTCATGAATATGGCATTTTTTAGATAGGAATTGTGGTCAAATTTCTTTCTGTGTGTAGGAGAAAATTTTGGATAGTGAAATGTGCGAATATATGTTTTTGTTGGACGGTGAGGTTATTGTGTGTGTGTGTGTGTGTGTGTGTGTGTGTGTCTGTGTGTGTGTGTGTGCGTATGTGCGTGCGTGTGTGTATGTGTGTGTGATAAAACGAAATGCATTTTCGTTTAAATTTGTATGGAAATAATGTATACAAGTGTCACATTTGTAGTCACTTTTGTTTTTTGAGAAATAAATAAATTTGAATGTAATAAGATTTTGCGGTTAGAATCTTTCACTGAATTAATTTGCATGTATTATACTACTAATTTTTATGTACTACTTATATATTAAAACTTTATATTTAAGTAATATCAATGAATAAAAATATTCTAAACTAGCAGTATAGCCCGGCGTTGCTCGGGTGTAATGAAAGGTTTAAAACTAATCCATGGTTCTGGAGCTCAGACTCTTTGGACGTTGGCACGAAAGACTAAAAAGTTTCCAGTTAAAGCGAAATCGTAGACTGAAAGAAAAATGAATGAATGTAAGTCAAATTTTGATTTCCTGGTATCGATTTATATATATATATATATATATATATACATTATCGATTTTTTGCACTATTGTAAGAACTGCAACCTTGAAACTTCTGAATATCGTTTCTTATGCCTTTGTCTATGAGTGTATCAAATTTGATTAAAATCGGACAACTCCTTCTATAACCCGATTTTTCGATTATCGATTTTCGATATTTATCGGGGGTACTTCGACACAAAACCTAGCTAAGAACACTCGCAGACGCTTATAGTACAACTGTGTAAATTTTCAAGAAAATCGGTGCAGCTGTTTCGGAGTCTATAGGTAACGGATACACACACACACACACACACACACACACACACACACACACACACACACACACACACAGAGACAAATTTCCATTTATAAATATATTTCATTTTATATATTGGATGTAATAAATTTTTACGGTTGGGATCTTTCAATGAATTAATTTGCATGTATTATACTAATAATTTTTATGTATTATTTATATATTAAAACTTTATATTTAAGTAATATGAACCAGTGAAAATATTATAAATACTATATTTAATTTTATATATTGAATGTAAAAAAAAATTGAAACATGTTTTCCTCTCTTGATTTAATAAACAGATTCCTGAAGCGCCTTTATTACAAGTGAAAGTGATTAAGACACATTATTATTTATTCTTTATTTATTCTATCATCCTATCGGATTTCAATCCATCTATCCAACTCACTCACTCACTCACTCACACACACACACACACACACACACACACACACACATGCATATATATATATATATGTAAAAATATACTCAGTTATCATCTGAGAATAAGGACTGAATGGTTAAATAAAAAGAAGACAAGAGGAAAACTGTATTTAATTCGCCTACGCGTTTCGTCCTGTGATAGACTTTATCAAGGCAAAAAGACGAGCTTTATTTATGTTAATCTGTTTCATTTTGTACTTTTGACTTGATAAAATCCATATATATTTTGATCGATTTTTGTTCTTCCTGCTGAATATTGTATTAATCACTTTTTTATTGTTTACACATTGGAAGTGGCTATTTTCCTTCATCCTTTTGCATTATATATATATATATATATATATATATATATATATATATATATATATCCGAGACTTCTCCCGATGATGTGTTTGAAGTCTAAACACTGAAACAGCCATATGATTGTCGAGAAGAGGATATATATAGAAGAAATTATGTAAATGTTCTAAAACATCATTTATAATATATATATATATATATATATATATATATATATATATATATATATATATATATAATCTAATAACATGTTCACAATGCGTCAACAATCTTATTCTGTCGACTTTTAAATTCCTATGTATGGATATATTTTTGGGTTTCTTCCGCTATAGAAAATTTGTAACATAATTGAATTAATAAATTATTGCTTTCGATTGTTGCTGATGAAGTGAGAATTTTCTCGTTGAAATGACCCTTCAAAGAAATTAAATTTCACAATTTTTGACTTCATATATTTGGCTCCGTAAATAGATGTATTATCTATTTACGGAGCCAAATATATGAAGTCAAAAATTGTGAAATTTAATTTCATTATTTACATCGAGCCCTCTAACTTGATCAATTTTAATATTAATAAAACAAATATTAATCGGCTCGTGTTTTTGGGATTTTACCTATTTGCTTTCCGTTTTTGTTATTTAAAATATATATTATGATATATAATCACTTCACCCCAAGCAAGGTAGGACCACCACTGATGTGCAGGAGTTAAAGTGAGAAAAGAAAAACAAGGTACAAGGGATGTCGAAGAAAGGATAATAGGAGGATAGGAATCAAGTAGATAGAATATCACAAGTGATGTTGCATTTAAACTTTTGGAGATTGAAGCTATCAGGGAAGCAAACATATATAAGGGGGTTCCACAAACGGGAAGTACGAAAACAGTAACTATAATTGTAGAAGAGGCGATTATATTTAAGTATTTTGACAGTAAAAGGGTGGGACCTAGATGCCAATCTAGTAGCACGACTAAATACATGTGGTCGGGGTAGCAGGGTTAAAAGTATTTCAGAGCAGTTGCCATGAAAAAAAAACTGTAGAAAAAAGCAAAGGGAAGACATCACCTCAGTGAGAAAGTGACTGAAGGCAGATAGCTAAATTGAGATGGATTAAATTGCAAATCGACTTTTGGATATTGTCCAGAACGTCAAGATGAATAGCAAGATCACCGGATCAGATATGGCAAGAGTATTCAATGCACGGTGGAATGGTAGATTTATAAATGTGCAAAATAGATTCTGTCGAGAAAAAACTTCCTGGCCCTACACAGTGCCCCAGACTTTCTGGCAAGCAGATGCAGCTATTGATTATATATATATATATATATATATATATATATATATATATATATATATATATATGGGTAGGTATTAGAAGACTATCACAATGCATTTAGTTTAATAAAAGAATGTAAAGAAGGTGTTGGGTATTACCTATTTATCAGAATCTCATCTTCAAAATGGTTGAAGTGCTTGACTTCACGTCCGTCGGCTGTATGTGTGTGTGTGTGTGTGTGTTTATAAACACACAAACACACACACACACACACACACACACACACACACAGAGAGAGAGAGAGAGAGAGAGAGAGAAATACAACCATTCTGAAGATAAGATTCTGATCTCGAAATATTAATAAATAATAAATACGTAATACCCAACACTTTCTTTACCTTCCTTTATTATACTAAACGCGTTGTGATAGCCTTCTAATATCTACCCATATACCTTATATATATATATATATATATATATATATATATATATATATATATATATTGCTTCAAGAAAGTTATAAAACTCTAATATATATAGATATTAGATATATATATTGGATATTGGAGGCCATCTACATTAATTCCAAACAACCCATACTTAATGAAATCACGTTTAAATCTGGTCATAACACATTACATTGCATTTGAATATATGGTTCTGTTGTCATTTCGAGCTCTCACGCGGTGTGACGTAATAGAACCGCATTACAAATTTACGAACTGCGTTTGCTATTTTCGGTAACTGTTGCCGTTGCTTAGTGGAGTTTTATGTCAACACAAGATAAAATCGTCGCTGATGGTGGATGTTTTGTGTTAACGTCCTTATAACCTCTCTGAAGATGACTGATGTGAGCCGAAAGCTTAGAACAAACTTAATAAAAAATTATCCAATTGTTGGAGAATTTTTGTCTTTATTTTCAACTGAAATTAAAGCACAAATACGATGTTTAGAACAGCTCATGATTAAACATAATAAACATTCATTGTCTCTTATATTTAACAGTATATGTTTAGAATATATATATATATATATTACAGTTTTATAACTTGCTTGATGCAATATATATATATATATATATATATACAAATGATTAAGGAAGGAACGTTCCAACGATTCATTTCTAAACAGTGCTCAATATAAAAATAAAGCAATGAATATTTATTACAAACTATACTTTAGAACATGTACAAACTACAATTACTACAAAATTGTACATTTTGTTTCGACATTGAAAGAACAAATGTCTCATCGGGTAGATAATAATAATGGTAATAAACGTTATTTTTTAAAAGAAAATTTAGGAAAATTCACTTTCTATTATTTTTGGAAAAGTTTTCGTACGAGGTAAAGAGGGTAGGAAAAATGAGAAATCAAAAAGAGAATTCAAAAAAAGGGAAAAGAAAGAGGAAAGAATAGGACACAGAGGAAAAAAGCAAGGAGGAAAGCAAAAGAAAAGAAACAAGAGAAAAGAGCCAATGTATCTATCTATTTTTACTCCCTACCAAAATTCGGGTCTATTTCTCTGTGAGAAATTTTTATTGGCTTTTTCCAATATATATATATTCATTAATAAATATATATACTGATATGCATTCAAATATACGCACATATATAAAAATATTATTCATATGTTAATAAAACCGTCTTCAATCCAATATAATCAGAGGTAATAATTATATATTAATAAATATATATATATTATTCCACGTCGCTGACATCATTCGCGTTTTCATGCACTACGCAATCATCAAGTGCATAAAATCTTAAACGGTCAGTTTGTTCGTGCTACCGACGTAGTATGATGCAAATATATATATACTCAGGTGTAACGAATTAAGTGTGTTTCTATGTCGGTAACGTTATGATTTGTTTATTAACGCAAACAAAACAATTTATTATAATTTGTAATAAAAAGATAGAAATTAAAATTTTAAAAACTTATATTTATTTATTTCTGTCTACTATAATTTAACATTTAATGAGATGTCCGAGCTTGTTGTTTTTAGAATATTTTTCTTGCAAGATCGAATTTTGAACAGACGTCCTTCAAATTTTCTTTCAATGATTCTAACCATGATCGAATATTGTTTTCAATATTGTTTACTGCCGAAAATCTACCATTTTATATTACTTTATATATTATGTATATGTTTATTTATTACTAGCAGTATAGCCCGGCGTTGTTCTGGTGTAATGAAAGTTTTAAAACTAATCCATGGTCCTGGAGCTCAGACTCTTTGGACGTTGGCACGAAAGACTAAAAAGCAATAGTTTCCAGTTAAAGCGAAACCGTAGACTGAAAGAAAAATGAATGGATATAAATCAAATTTTGATTTCCTGGTATCGATATCAAATAAGTATTTTTCATCGTAAACTGAATTTTGGAGGCTAAACAAGTCCTCTGAGTAAATGGTATCATGGCTGAGACTACTACAGTTATGCCTACTTAGAGCCAAACTCGAAGCAAAAACTAAAATAAACGGGCTGAAAAAAATACAGGCAGATAAACAGATACACGCACAAACATCTTGCCTTATATATATATATTATCGATTTTCTGCACTGTTGTAAAAACTTCAACCTTGAAACTTCTGAATATCGTTTTTTAAGTCTTTGTCTATGAGTGCATCAAATTTAATTAAAATTGGACCACCCCTCCTATAACCGGATTTTTTCGATTATCGATATTCGATATTTATTGGGGGTAAATCGACACAAAACCTAGCTACGAACACTCGCAGACGCTTATGGTACAACTGTGTAAATTTTCAAAAAAATCGGATTCAGCCGTTTCGGTGTCTATAGGTAACGGACACACACACACACACACACACACACACACACACACAGAGAGAGAGAGAGAGAGAGAGACAAAGTTCCATTTATAAATAAGTTTAGATTCCGATGCTGTTTCTCAAAATTTTTTATTTCATTTACCTCCTGCACTTCCATTTCTTCTTCTATAATTTAGAAAAAATTTTACAAAATTGGTTTCTTCTCTGTTCATTTATAATATAGTGAATAATAAATAATGTATTATATTATGTACACATATTTTATTATCTTATAAATATAAAGTTATTCTTGTAAATAAACATTCTAACCCATAAATATATAATCTATATATCAAGATTAAATATAGGTCCGTGTTTTACAACCCTTCTCCTGGTTCCGATTGTTAAGACTTCTCTGGATGATATAGTGATCTTCTATACACAGCTTAGATGTGACACAAGGCCGAAATCAGAGGCACCGAGTGAGGGTTGAACTCTCTATTCAATTGCAATGATTTTAACGAAACAAGCTTGTTAACCATTACACCACGTCGAGGTGTCCCGTTCATATTGATTTTCTAAGCGCAGTTGTAATAGGTTCGTGAGAGACCATGCAGTACTTTCTTCTTTGTTTCTAGTGAAATTTTCCTGTCTCTTAATACTCTACTCAGCTTCTGCAACATATCCTTTGCCATGCTAATTCGCCTACGGATCGCTGTGTCGCACATTCCGTCTTTTCGTCTGGGAACAACAACAATTAAGAGTTTGTTTCATACTCCTTAAAACCTCCAACCTCCCAATCAGTTCCCTTGCTGCCAGAAGGGTGAACCTGGGAACAACATCAATCAAGAGGGGGTTTCAGGCTTTAATCAGAAGCCTTACCACCGAATTTTCCAGATGTTTTTCCTAGGTGTTTATGTCAGGGAACATATTCCTCTTGCTAGGGAGATCTCTCTTAAATCTCCTGTCCTCTCCTACATGTGTCTCCATCTCTCTCTCTGCTAAACTCTGTAAGCTATCTCTTTTTTCGTTACTGCTCGCTTTTTTCTACTGACTGGTGAAAACTAGAGATTATTTCAGATAATAAATCTACCATCCGCCCGTGCATTGAATACTGCTGCCATATCTGGTCGGGTGCCCCTGCTATTCTCCTCGGGCTTCTCGATAAGGTTCAGAGGAGGGTCTGTAATGTGATAGATACCGACTTGGCAGACCGCCTGCAGTCTCTCTCCCACCGGCGCGACGTGGCTTCCCTGTGTCTCTTCTATCAATACTTTCACGGCTTCTGCTCCGATGAACTTAGATCACTGGTGCCCCCTAAATACGAATTTGCGCGAGATACTAGATTAGAAACTAGATCCCACCCTTTTACAGTGAAACCGATAAAATGCAACCGCAACTTCTACTCCAACAGTTTCTTTCCTCGCACTTCCAGACTATGGAATTCCCTTTCACATGATTGCTTCCCCGACGGATACAATCTCCAGGAGTTTAAATGTAAGGTCAATAGACACCTCCTAACACACTAACCTGCTCCCATTCCTCCTGATATTCCCTATGTCTAACATTCATTCCTCCTGACGTTCCCTATGTCTAACCACTCCTTCTCTTTACCTTCCTCTATGTAACCCCATGCGCAATAGTGGCAGTGGAATGCCTTGCTTGGGGTGAGATGATTAAAAAAAATAATACAGAAAAAGCCATCTGCTTTTACCCATTCGCTAATGTATTTGTGTTAGGTGACTTCAATGTCCACCATGCCAAGTGGCTGTAAAACTGTCACTGATCTTGCTGAAGTTTAAACGCTGAACTTCTCAATCACTTAGTCTCTCACACAAGTGGCGGATTTCCCCACACGTTTCTCCAATAACCACAATAGACTGGGACTCGCTCTGTGATTTTCTTTGCGATGTCCTTTACAACAAAGCCTATATTTTTCCTGTTCAAGACTGCATCTTTGAATTCTCCTCCTGAGTAAAAACTGGAATTGGTGCTTTTATCCCAGCTAAGAATTTCCAACTTAAACCCGTTAATCTCCTTGGTACTCTTCTGCTTGCTTGGCTGCCATCATCCGTAGGAATTAATTCTTTCGGCTATACCGAAGTGATACGTCTGAACACAACAGGCGCCATATTGTTTCTGCTCGTAATGAATGTTAGCGTGTTCTAAAGGATGCAAAGTTGTTTTTTACTGACATAATGAAGCAGCATATAACATTTCGCGAGTCTGGTTCCAGAAATTTACTGGCGGCCCCACAAGAGTGCGCTGAACAACAGAAAAATCCTTGATCCCTACTTTATTCAATCAGTTCGAAGACCTCAAATCCACAGCAGACAAGGTCAAACTCCACACTTGATTCTTTTGGAGTACCCACACCCAAATTCTCACCTAAAACTGAGTTTCAACTGAGTAATCTAAACTTATTTATAAATGGAACTTTGTCTCTGTGTGTGTGTGTGTGTGTGTGTGTGTGTGCGTGTGTGTGTCCGTTAACTATAGACTCCGAAACGGATGAACCAATCTTCTTGAAAATCTACACAGTTGTACTATAAGCGTCTGCGAGTGTTCTTAGATAGGTTTTGTGTCGAGGTACCCCAAATAAATATCGAAAATCGATAATCGAAAAATCGGGTTATAGAAAAAGTGGTCCGATTTTGATCAAATTTCATACACTCATAGAGAAAGTCTTAAAAACGATATTCAGAAGTTTCAATGTTGCAGTTTTTACAACAGTGCAGAAAATCGATAATATATATATATATATATATATATATATATATATAAAAGGCAAGATGCTTGTGTGTGTGTCTGTTTATCTGCCTGTATATCTATATTTTTTTCAGCACTTTTATTTTAGTTTTTGCTTCGGATTTGGCTCTAAGTAGGTATAACTGTAGTTCTTAGTCTCAGCCATGATACCATTTACTCAGAGGACTTATTTAGCCTTCAAAATTCAGTTTACGATGAAAAAACTTATTTGATATCGATACCAGGAAATCAAAATACGACTTACATCCATTCAATTTTTTTTCAGTATACGGTTTCGCTTTAACTGGAAACAACTATTGCTTTTTAGTCTTTCGTGCCAACGTCCAAAGAGTCTGAGCTCCAAGATCATGGATTAGTTTTAAATCTTTCATTGCACCCGAACAACGCCGGGCTATACTGCTAGAATGTATGTATGTATGTATGTATGTATGTATGTATGTCGGCCAAATCGGTCGAGTTTCGAGCCCAACTGAAAGCAGGTGAATGTCTAACCACACTGATGAGCTGTGATACGGCGAAACAGGCTTGTATATGGATGACTAATAAATTATGTTCTCATTACGATTAAGCTCTCTAGAGAAGAAAATTTTAAAAACAGTTACAACTTCTTTATGCATTACTCTTCGGTAATGAATTGAGTTCTCTTGATGGCTGGCGTGTGTATACAACGCATATATATAACGCGCTAAAAATAAATTCCTCGTCTCTCAGGTATGCACCGATAGCTTAGGGAATAGGCACTCTGACTGACATCAAATAGCTCGAGTTTCGATCTCAGCGAGAATACGGTGGATATCTAGTCACAGTAATGATCAGTGATACATCGAAACAGGCTTGTATGTCGATTATATATATATATATTTGTGTGTGTCTGTGTGTGTCTGTGTGTATATATATATATATATATATATTACAAGAAAGTGAAAGAAGACATAGATTAAAAACCCATTGTTCTAGCGTTTACTTTTATAAAGAGTTCTCGATACAGAGTAGAGCTTAATATTGTAATTTTGTTATAATTATTTATAAAAGCATATCACTACGCTACACTACATATCATAATATCACTAAACTACGTCACATATCACCTGAAGAGGAACAGTTTTGTTCTGAAACTTGAACATTTTTATGTCTTGATATTATGTTTTATAAACCAGTGTAATAACAATATATATATATATATATATATATATATATATATATATATATATAGTCATCCGCAGACAGATCTGTTTCGCTGTATCACAGCTCATCAGTACGGTTAGACTCCGATTGCTTTTTAACACAGGATTGAAACCCGACCGAATTGGCGTCAGTCGGCGATTCTAATTCTGGGCTATGGGCATTCGGTAGAAGAAGGCAGATCTTTTAGCGTGTATATTATCAGTATACACGCCCAATAGCCAGAGTGCTCTAATTTAGTAATGAATGAGTGATGCGTACATATATATTCATATATATAGGTGTGAGTTTGTAACCCTGGGTTTCACGCTCTTCCGATCCTCAGACAAACTGATTAATTTAAAAAAATAAAAACTAAAAAAAAAATGAATCAGTTTTTCTGATGATGGCAAGAGCGTGATACCCAGGGTCACAAACTCACACCTATCTATATGAATATGTCAGCTCTATCACTGATATTGAGCTCTTTCAAATAAGTACCACGCATATATAATATTTATATAATATAATATATATAACAAATTGCATATATAAAATTGATATTTATAATTATATACATACACTTTTCACACACACACACACACATATATATATATATTAAAGTAAAGTATACTTCGTGAGCCAGACAGACCTATCTAGGTTTCTCCTAGTATATATATATATATATATATATATATATATATATATATATATATATATATATAATTCTGTCTCTGGTCTCTAACATAATTTCTCAGCTTGACTCTCAAGCGGAGGTGATGGAAGTCCAGTCATTGTCCCAGGAAAATGTGTATCTGAGCTGACCAGTACTCTTCAAACTTTATAACTATTGCCACACGGTTTCCTGATTTCCTTCTTTTTAGAAGCCCATCTCTGTAGTTCTTGATTTTATAACTCTGGTGAGCATTCTGCCCTTCTAATTACCGCCCTGTCAGCCTCTTACATTTTTTGGTAAGATTTTTGAGGCTGTTTTTAATGCTGAAATAGTTGGGCCTCTCACATCTCACAACCTTCCCGCTGACAAACATTATGGCTTCAGTTTCGCCATGTCAACCGCTGATATGCTAACGACCATCACTGAATATACACTACCTGCCATAATCATTAGGCAACCCCAGTGTTTAAAAAAATGATGCATTTCATAATATTTTTAGCATTTATTGCCAAATGAATAATTTTAAATGAAAATAGAATGGTTCTCTTGTTAATACTGACAATAACATGGGCATCAAATGACTTTATAAAAATATAATAATTACTATATTGCAGTTTCATCAATGAAAGAATGAAGAAAATTTAGGGTGATTCAGACGAGGTTATCTTTGTTTCTTTGCCTTGTAAAAATTTGCAAAGTAATAATAACAAAAGAAATATTCTATTTCATTTAGAAGTATCCATTTAAAAATAGTATGAAATCTAAAACTTTTTTAAAAAACTGGGGTTGCCTAATAATTATGGCCGGTAGTGTATATACCAGTCTGTTGATAATAACGGCGAAGATGCTGCTCTTGATATCTCAAATGAATTTGACATGATATGGAATGCTGGTCTTCAGTGTTAGCGTCAGAGCTACGCTATTTCTTGATTGTTTGATTTCATCCAATCGTTTTTATAAAATGGTAAAATGAATGTTGTTTAAACGGGCAAGCTTCGAAAGCTAGTTTATACGCGGTTGTTCCTCACGGTTCTTTCCTAGGTCATACGCTCCTTCTGCTATTCATCAATGATCTTTCTAATATAATCAGTTCAAAGTAGGTATCGATGCAGATGGCTCCAACATTTACCCGTCTCAATAAGAAATCTTCCAAGACTAACAAATAAACCTGCCCGCTGGACTTAGAATTACTCACAATCTGTCACTAAATGGAGTAGGAGATTGCTCGAAAATTTGAATACGTAGTTGCCCCATTTAAGCAGCATAAATAAACTTTCCTGTCTGTCATCATAATGGATAAAGTCTCCTAGAGAGGAAACACACTTCACCTCCTTGGCCATACACTCTTAAATGATCTCAAATGGAATGTCTACATCAAATCCATAACTGTATCTATTACAAGAAAGTTTAGGACCATGTGTCGGGGCAAGAAAATTTTCACTTGAGAATCCATTTTTCACATTTATAAAATCTACCATTTGTCCGTGCATTGAATACTGAGTTTGAGTTTTGTTTAACGGCATATCAATCTCTGTGGGTTATTTAATGCCCAAAAGGTGGTGTTTTAAGGTTTTTCATTTATTTTTAATGTTCGGATATAGCGAGAAGGTTGATTTAGTAAGATTTTAATTAAAATTTTTCTTTTTTTTTTTTTTGAAAACTGAAAATTTTTTTTTAGTGAGGAAAAGAAGAAAACAAGATAGTGAGGAAAAGAAAGAAACAAGAGTGAGAAAAAGAAGAAAACAAGAGAGTGAGGAAAAAAGAAAAAAGGAACTTAAGAAACAAGTAAGTGAGAAAAAGAAAGACAAAATGGAGTGAAGAAGAAAAAGATAAGAGGGTGAGGAAAAAGACAAAAGGGAGTGAAAAAAGAGAGAGACAAGAAAAAGCGGAAAAAAGGCAAAATGGAGTGAAGAAAATAAGACAAAAGGGAGTGAAAAAAGAAAGAGACAAGTGAGTGAACAAAAAGACAAAAGGAGTAAAAAAAGAAAGAGACAAGTAAGTGAGGATAAGAAAGAGACAAGTGAGTGAGGAAAAGAAAGACAAAAAGAGTGAAGAAAAACGATACAAATAAGTGAGGAAAAGTGAATGAGGAAAAGTGAGTGAGAAAAAGAAAGGCAAAGGAGAGTAAAAAAAGAAAGAGACAAGTGAGTGAGGAAAAGAAAGACAAAAGGGAGTGAAGAAAAGAAAGAGACAAAAGAGTGAAGAAAAGAAAGACAAAAGGGAGTGAAGAAAAGAAAAAGACAAGTGTGTGAAGAAAAGAAAGATACAAGTGAGTGAAGAAAAGAAACAGAAAAGTGAGTGAGAAAAAGAATGACAGAAGGGAGTGAAAAAGAGAAAGAGACAAAAGTGCGAGGAAAAGAAAGACAAAAGAGGAGAGAAGAAAAGAAAGATACAAGTGAGTGAAGAAAAGAAACAGAAAAGTGAGTGAGAAAAAGAATGACAGAAGGGAGTGAAGAAAAGAAAGAGACAAAAGTGCGAGGAAAAGAAAGACAAAAGAGGAGAGAAGAAAAGAAAGATATGAGTGAGTGAGGAAAATGATAAAAAGGAAGAGTACGGAAAAGTAAAAAAATGAGAGTGTGAGGGGAAGAATAAAACAAGTGAGTGAAGAAAACGAGAGACATATGAGTGAAGAAATGAAAGGGACCAGATGGTACGGAGAAGGAAAAGATCAGAAGATTGAGTGAAAAAAGAAACAAGTGAATAAGGAATAGAAAGGAAAACAGAGTGAGAGACAAGAGACTAAGGAAAAAAGACAAAAGATTGTAAGGAAGAGAGAGACAAGAGTGTGAGAAAAAGAAAAAGACAAGTGATTGAGGAAAATAAAGAGACATGAGAGTGAGGAAGAGAGATAGGCAAGAGATTGAGAAAAAGAAAAATACCAGAGAGTTAGGAAAATGAAGAGACAAGTGAGTGAAGAAAAGAAAAGCAAGTCAGAAAAAAGAAAGAGACAAGTGAGTAAATACAAGAAAGGCGAAAAAGAATGAGGACAAAAGAGAAACAAAAGGGTGAGAAAAAGAAAGACAAAAGGGAGTAAGGAAGAAAGAGAGAGAGAGAAGAGTGGAGAGTAGAAAAGGAAAAGAGATTGTGAAAAAGAAAGAGGCAAGAGAGTGGGGCAAACAGGGAGACAAGAGAATGAAGAAAAGAAAAGGAAAGAGAGTGAGAAAAAGAAAGAGACAAGTGAGTGAGAAAAAGAAAGACAAAAGGGAGTGAGGAAAAGAGAAAGAAGCAAGTGAGTTAAGAAAAAATAGAGAGAATAGATTAAAAAAAAGCAAGGTGGATGAAAGTTAAAAATAAAAGAGAGAAGTGAATGAGGAAAAGAAAGAGAGAATAGGTTTAGGAAATGAAAGAGGCAACAGTGTGAGAAAATGAAAGAGACGAGTGGGTTAGAAAAAATGAAACAAGAAAGCGAATACAAGAAAGACAAGAAAGATACAAGACAGTGAGAAAAAGAAAAAGACAAAAGTGTGAAGAAAAGAGAGAAGTAACAAAGTGAGGAAAAAAAAGAAAAGACAGCAACGAAAGAAATATCAGAGAGAGATGAAAACAAAAAGGAAAAGACGATAAAAAAAGAAAGCGACACGAGAGTTAGAAAAACAGACAAGATAGCGAAGAAAAAAGAGATAAGTAATTGAGGAAAAGAAAAAGGCATGAGAGTAGGGAAATACAGAGACAAGTGATTGAAGAAAGAAAGAGACAAGAGAATGGGGAAAACGGCAAGAGAGTATGAGGAAAAAGGGAGAATCAAAATAGGGAGTAAAAAAAAAGAGATAAGTGAGTAAGGAAAAGAAACAGGCAAGAAAGTGAAGAAAAAGAATGAATCAAGAGAGTGAGAAAAACAAAGAAATAAGAGACTGAGGAAAAGAAGAAAACAAGTGATTTACGAAAAAAGGCAAGCGATTGATAAAAGGAAAGTAAAAAAAAGAATGAAGAAAATAAAGAAACACGAGAGTGAGGAAAAGAAGGAAACACGAGAGTGAGGAAAAGAAGGAAACAAGAGAGTGAGGAAAAGAAGGAAACAAGAGAGTGAGGAAAAGAAGGAAACAAAAGAGAGGGCAAAAAGAAGAAAACAAAAGAACAGGGAAACGAAAGAAACAAGATAGTGAAAAAAAGAAAGAAACAAAATAGTGAGGAAATAAAGGAAACAAGAGAGTGAGAAAAAGAAAGGAACAAAAGAGTGAATAAAAGAAGGAGACAAGAGAGTGAGAAAAAGAAAGAAACAAGAGGGTGAGGAAATGAAAGTATCAAGACAGTGAAGAAAAGAAGGAAACAAGATAGTGAGGAAAAGAAAGAAACAAAAGAGTGAATAAAAGAAGGGGACAAGAGAGTGAAACAAAGAAAGAAACAAAAGTGTGGGTAAAAGAAAAAAACAAGAGAGTGAGTAAAAGACAGAAACAAGAGAATGAGGAAAAGAAAGAAACAAAAGAGTGAGTAAAAAAAGAAACAAAAGCATGAATAAAAGAAAGTAACAAGAAAGTGAGGAAAATAAGGAACAAAGAGAGCGAGGAAAAGGAAGAAACACGAGAGTGAGTAAAAAAAAGAAACAAGAGAGTGAGGAAAAGAAAGAAACAAGATAGTGAGGAAAAGAAAGAAACAAGAGAGTGAGAAAAAGATAGAGACAAGAGAGTGAGGAAAGGAAAAAAACAAGAAAGTGAGTAAAAGAAAGAAACAAGAAAGTGAGTAAAAGAAAGAAACACGAGAGTGAGGAAAAGAAGGAAACAAGAGAGAATCAAGAGAGTGAAAAAAAGAAGGCAAAAGAACGTGAAGAAATAAAAGAAATAAGAGAGTGAGGAAAAGAAAGAAACAAGAGAGAGAGCAAAAAGAAGAAAACAAAAGAACAGGGAAACGAAAGAAACAAGATAGTGAAAAAAAGAAAGAAACAAAATAGTGAGGAAATAAAGGAAACAAGAGAGTGAGAAAAAGAAAGGAACAAAAGGGTGAATAAAAGAAGAGGACAAGAGAGTGAAACAAAGAAAGAAACAAAAGTGTGGGTAAAAGACAAAAACAAGAGAGTGAGTAAAAGACAGAAACAAGAGAATGAGGAAAAGAAAGAAACAAAAGAGTGAGTAAAAAAAGAAACAAAAGCATGAGTAAAATAAAAGTAACAAGAAAGTGAGGAAAATAAGGCACAAAGAGAGCGAGGAAAAGGAAGAAACACGAGAGTGAGTAAAAGAAAGAAACACGAGAGTGAGTAAAAGAAAGAAACAAGAGAGTGAGGAAATGAAAGTATCAAGACAGTGAAGAAAAGAAGGAAACAAGAGAGTGAGGAAAAGAGAGAAACAAGAAAGTGAGTAAAAGAAAGAAACAAGAGAGTGAGGAAAAGAAAGAATGAAGAGAGTGAACAAAAGAAGGAAACAAGAGAGTAAGCAAATGTAAGAATCAAGAGAGTGAAGAACAGAAGAAAACACGAGAGTGAGTAAAATAAAGAAACAAGAGAATGAGGAAAAGAAAGAGACAAACTGGTGAATGAAAGAAAGATAAAGCTAGTGAGGAAAACGAAAACGACAAGAGATTGAGGAAAATGACAAAAAGAATGAGGAAAAGAGAGAGATAAGAGAGGGGGGAAAAGAAAGGGGAAAAGAAAGCGGCAAGAGAGTAATGAAAAGAAAGAGACAAGTGATTGAGGTAAAGAAAGAGGCAAGATAATGAGGAAAAAGAAGACAGAGAGAGAGAGTGAGAAAATGAAAAAAAACGAGAGGGTGTGGAAAAGAAGAAAACAAATATGTTACAAAAAATAGAAAGAGGCAAGTGAGTAAGGAAAAGAAAGAGACAAGTGATTGAGGGAAAGAAACAGATAGCAGAGTGAGGAAAAATAAGTGGCAAGAGAGTGAGAAAAAGAAAGAGACGAATACGTAATGAAAAGAATGCGACAATAAAGTTAGTAAAAAAAAGTAAATAAATTAGTGAATAAAAGACAAAAACAAAGAAGCAGGGGGATAAATTAAAAAAAAACCGTTCTCTTAAGCAGAAGAGTAATATTTGGGTGAGATAAAAATTATTGGTATGGGTATAGTGAGAAACGGAATGAGATACACGAGACCAAAAAATAGGAATACAAACTTGATTAGATGTTTATCCGATGAAACAATCTCAGATTGAAGGACTTAGAAATGACCTGTAAAATGGATTGTTCGAAACACATCCAAATAAAAATAGTTTTTTTTTTTATCAAATAAACAAATGTCAGAGTAAATAACTTCTTCCTCTGAAATAAATTGTTAGAAACACACCCAAATTAATATTGAAATACCTCGATTAATCTTATTTTTGGTAGTATTAAAAGCATGAGCACAGTTCAAAAAACGCGACGTTTGCTTTCATGATATTGTAACCTACGAATTATTTTTCTCTCTTCTTTCTTTCCGTTTTTCATTCTGTGTCTTTTTCTGTTTCTTTCTTTGAAGACGACCTTCTCCTCGGGCCATACATATCATTGCTTTAGCTAGTTGCCCTAACAAACGCCTTCTTTTCCTTTTCAAAGGTGTATTCTCCTCACTTGAAAAGCCTAGAAAATAAAATGGCAGATATTGCTCCAAAATATTCAATTGACATCCGACGACCTTTGAAGACCCAACCAGTCTTTTTCCCAACTGGCAAGCCAGAGGCAATGCCATTTAACTTTCAGAAATGCTATTTTGCCCAAATTCTCTTACATATTCTGCGAGAGAATTCTTTGCCGTCGGCTAAATATGACGATGAAAACCTACCGTGTTCCATTGGTAGCTTTTTTAAAAAAATATTTCCTTCACCTACGACAATTTTATTTTTATTTTTATTTTTTTTAGAATATTCGTTCCTTCCTTTCTTCCTTTACTTTTCTATATTTTTCCAACCTTTCGTATTTTTCTTTCTTTTTTTTCGTTATTTTTTACTTTTTTCTTTTTTCTTTTTTCCATCTTTCCTTCTTAATTTTTCTATTTTTTATCCTTTTTTGCTTTCTCACTTTTTCTTCTTTTTTTATTTTACTTCCTTCCTTCCATCCTTCCTTCCTTCCTTCCTTCATTTTGTACTTCTTTGTATCCTTTCTTTTACTCCAGTTTATTTTTTCATTCATTTTTACTTTTCCTTCGTTCGTTCATTCGTTCGTTCGTTCGTTCGTTCATTCGTTCGTTCGTTCGTTCGTTCCTTCCTTCCTTCCTTCCTTCCGTTTCAACTTTTTTCTATCTTTTCTTGTTTTCGTCACTTTTTTCTTTTTCTTCATTTCTTCGTTCCTTCCATTTTCTATTATTTTCTACTTTTTCGTGCTACTCTCTTCTTTTTTGCTTCATTTTTTACTTTTTCTTCTTTCATTGGTTTTCTGCTTTTTTCTTTCCTTTCTTGATTTCAGCTTTTTTCTTTCTTTTTTCATTCTTTACTTTCTCCTTCGTTCGTAAGTTCGTTACTTCCATATAAATTTTGAATTTGCTTCATTTTTTATTCTTTGCTTCCGCCTTATTTGTTTCTTTTTCTTTTTTTTTCTTTCTTTCTTTCTTTCTTTCTTTCTTTTCTTTTTCTTTTTCTTTTTTCCTTAATTTCATTCATTCTTTAATTATTTTCTACTTAATTCCATTTTGTTCACCTCGCTTTTTTGTTTGATCCTTTGATTCTTTCATTTTTTCCTTCTCCCCTTCTTTCTTTCTTTCTTTCTTTCTTTCTTTCTTTCTTTCTGTCTTTCTTTTCTACTTTTATCTCTGCTACTCTTCTTTCTTTCACTTTTCTTTCTTCCTTCCTCTCCTTTTTT
Organism: Ascarosepion bandense; assembly: GCA_037127315.1. Classification (NCBI taxonomy): domain Eukaryota; kingdom Metazoa; phylum Mollusca; class Cephalopoda; order Sepiida; family Sepiidae; genus Ascarosepion; species Ascarosepion bandense. Next base: position 1,358,996 of record JBBBDQ010000407.1, read on the forward strand.
TCTGTATTTCGTATCCTATTTTTATTTTTTCTTTCTTTCTTTCTTTGGCTTTTACTTATTTTTTTATTTCATTTTCATTCTTAGAATTCTGCGCGATATTCATTCTTCCGTTTTAACCTACTGACGTTTGTCTCTCTTTATTTTTAATTTCTATATTTCTTCTTCCTTTTTGTTTGCATCATCTTTCTATTTTCTATCTCACTTTTCTTTCTTATTTTTGTATTTTTTTACCTTTCGTCATTTCTTTATTTCTAACATCGTTCTCTTGATTCTTTAGTCTTTCAAATTCGATTTTACTTTATTACCAATATCATTCTTTCTTTCTTTCATTCATTCTTTCTATCTTTTGTCCTTTCTTTCATTCTTTCTTCGGTTATTCTATTATGTGTTTCTTTCTTCTTTACATCTTATATTTTATCTTTCATTCTATGCTTACGTATTTCTTTTTCTTTTTTTTTTTTCCAACATTTATTTCACTGCAAATGGTTTCGTTCAAATTTCAACTGCTTTCTTTCTATTTCCAACAGATTTCTGCTTTTCTCTTTACTCCTTTGAAACATTCTTGGATTTTCTTTTTTTTTTCTTCTCAATCAGTTCCTCCTTTCCTTCTTCATGGCGTCTTTTCTCTTGCAATAAAACCCACTCTATAAAAGGAAAAGACGTTCTGCACGCATAATTCTCGTTAAATTCAATGAAAGGTACACATTTGAATATCGCTGTAACATTTTCCAGAGCAAAAGCTAACAATTAGTTTGCAGTATTCAATTTTAAATGCCGTCAAATGTCGAAGTTAAAATCTTCAAAACGAAATGCGCATTTCCAAATCTTTTTGTCTTTATTTTAAAGTTTATGCTGCTGTAGTTTGAAGGAATTGAGAGTTCAAAAGACAGAACTTCTAAAAAATAGCGCCTCTGGATGCGAGTTTCGGCAGTGAATATTCTCGGGGTAGATGATTTTTTTTAATTGTATAGGGAGGCTTTTAAATCCTTCTTGAGTAAGAATTTAATTAAATTTCATTAGATCATGTTAATATATATATATATATATATATATATATATATATATATACACGTGTGTCTGAGTGTGTGCAATACAATATATATACACGTGTGTATGAGTGTGTGCAATATATATATATATATATATATATATCGGTATTAAAATATTAAGTAATGTGTAATGAAATTATTTACCAAGTTATGCAGGTATATATTTATCTAACAAAACACACACACACATGCGTACATACACAGACTCAAGAATACACACACATATATACACATAGTAGCAGTATAGCCCGGCGTTGTTCGGGTGTTATGAAATCTTTAAAACTAATCCATGGTCCTGGACCTCAGATTCTTTGGACGTTTGCACGAAAGATTAAAAAGGAGTAGTTGTTTCCAGTTAAAGCGAAACCTTACACTAAAGGAAAAATGAATGGATGTAAGTCATATTTTGATATCCTGGTATCGATATCAAATTTTCTGCACTATTGTAAGAACTGCAACCTTGAAACTTCTGACTATCGTTTCTTATGTCTTTATTTATGAGTGTATCAAATTTGATTAAAATCGGACCACTCCTTCTATAACCCGATTTTTTCGATTATCAATTTTCGATATTTATCGGGGGTACCTCGACACAAAATCTAGCTAAAAACACTTGCAGGCGCTTATAGTACAACTGTGTAAATTTTCAAGAAAATCGGTTCAGCCGTTTCGGAGTCTATAGGTAACGGACACACACACACACAGAGACAAAGTTCCATTTATAAATAAGATTAGATGTATATACAGGGTGCGATTGATGAATTGATGAAAAGTGAAAATAACATTGACATCTCATTTTAACAGATATATTTACCATTATCTTGAAATCCTAAAGAATAAATCTATTGAATAAATTCACCATTGGATATAAATATAGTCTTCAGACGAGTTCGGAATCCCCTGCAACTCTTCTGGATTGTCTCGTTGCTTAACTTAGTGAATGCGACCATAATTATTCTTGATTTCAGTTCATATTTGGTGTTAAATGGATTTTTGTTGGCCTCTCGCTCCTATCCGCCACACATCATAATTAAGATGATTGCAGTTTAGGGAGTTAGTTGGCCAATTTTGAGGGGTAATATGGACGTAGAAATTGACTGACAATCCCACCTCTATTGAACAGGTGAAGAGGCTCATCTCTTATTCCCTGTTTAGGATGTCGTTTCCGGCTTTCTCTTTTCCAATCTTTTAACTCTTTTCTTTTTTCTTTTTTTCAATTGGAGTAGATAGACTAAATTATCGTCCGGTTCACACTCCACCCACGTCTATTGAACAGGTGAAGAACCTCATCTCTTGTTCCCTGTTTAGGATATGTTTTCCGGCTTTCTCTTTTCCAATCTTTTCATTCTTACGTAGCACCCTGCGCATCAGTGGCGTTACCGCCTTGCTTGGGGTGATATGATTAATATATATATATATATATATATATATAGCGGAAGGAAAAAATGGTAATGGTAAAAAAAGAAAGAGCTAAGTACTTGAACATCAGTCAAAGTACGTAGCCCCCCAAAAAAAAACCAAGACGAGTAACCTAAAACAAAAAGCGCTCAATACACAAGTAGAGCAAACAAAGAAAGTAACTAACGTAAAGAGCCAACGAACCTACCAAGGTTTCACCTAACCGGATCTTCAGGGAACGAGGTAAAAGATGGCGACAAGATATAAGGAACTCAGAAACACACGTGAATAAAAAAAAAACACCAAACACTAAGAGGGGGGATTACAGGCTTTTATTATATATATATATATATTACCCTGCATATGTACATTACTTCAAACCTTATCATAGTAGAGCAGTCAGTTAAGTGCCATACGTGATACACGCTTGGGCGAGTATGTCTCGAAAGAGACATGACTGACTGGGCAGAAGATTATCCCGCAGTAGGTTGCCATTGCTTTCTGCGGTAAACTGGTTGCCGACCAAGGCTATAGAACCCGCAATCTGTTCTGTTATTTAACCCATAACTGGAAGGAATAAACGAATTAACACCTTTCCCAAGGGTATTTGCGCTTAAATGAATGCAATGAATTCGGCTGGAATTCGAACTCGGCTACCCGATTTCTCGTTCCTAGCCGATATCTAATGCACCACAACGCACGTGATACTTTTATTTAAAATAGATTCCCAATAAGGAACAATGGTTGGGTTTCATACAATGTGGTCCGCAGGACCTTTACTAAGTTTTCTCGAAAGCGTAATATCGACTAATTAAAATACTAAATGGGGCGTCTATCTGAAACACGAAGTACCTACAATTATAATGTTTAAAGTAATAAAAAATATAATTAGGAATAAATGCATCGATTCTTTATCATTATTGCATACTTTAGAAAAATGGTCTCATAAAAAATCCCCAAATAACAAAACAAAACAAAAAAAAATACATTTACATTTCCCAATGAGTCCTGCATTTAACTTAGAAAAAAGAATTGGTATAGATAATGAATTTCTAGAAGTTTAATGCAATTAATTGGAATGGTGGTAACAAATGTAAAAAAATATTTTTATCAAGATTTTCTAAAAACAAAAATTGCATCTTCGTCCTACAGCACGAATGCTGGTGTCCCACAAGGCTCTATCCTGGGCCCAACGCTCTTCCTTATTTTCATCAACGACCTCCCAGATGAGATCAAGTCCCAAGTAGGCATCTACGCAGATGACACTACAATATACTCCCGCTCCAGTAAGAAACCTGTCGTGGCGGACAGACATAATCTCGCTGCTGACCTTGAGCGGGATCTACACTCTGTGGTGAACTGGGGCAAGAAGTGGCTTGTCAACTTCAATTCATCTAAGACCAAGCTGTTGTCTGTCAACCATTACAGGCAACCTATTCTGCCTCCCATAAGCATGGACCAGATGATTCTCCCGGAGAGTAATACACTACGCCTCCTCGGACTTACCCTGTCCTCTGACCTCAAATGGAAGCACTATATTGAATCCATAGCAAAATCTACTGCTAAGAAGATTGGGTCACTATGTCGATCCAGGATGTTTTTTCCACCTGAATCCATCCTGCATATATACAAGTCAACCATCCGTCCGTGCATGGAGTACTGCTGCCATTTATGGTCAGGTGCCCCTGCCGTTCTCCTCAGTGTTCTTGACAAGCTCCAAAGGAGAGTCTGTAATGTGATAGGTACTGATCTGGCGACTCGTCTGCAGCCACTTTCCCATCGTCGGAAATGTGGCCTCCCTCTGTCTCTTCTATAAATACTTTCATGGCTTCTGCTCGGATGAGCTTAAGTCACTGATGCCTCCTCAACAGGTGTTTACCCGTTCAACCAGACTGGCAACTGGGTCCCACCCATTCACAGTCAGGTTAGCCAAACGCAGACGACAATTCTACTCCTGCAGCTTCCTCTCTCGCACTTCCCGCCTGTGGAACTCACTCCCGTATTCTTGCTTTCCTGACGGCTACGACCTCCAGAAATTTAAAAGCAAAGTTAATACTCACCTACTAACCACTGGCCTCTAGCTCTCTCCCCTCCGCTGTATAACCTTCCCTTTCTCTCCGCCCATGTATCTGTCATTGCACCTGCTTTCTCAGCTTTCTATTGTTCCTTTCTAACTAGCTTGTACTCCTCACTCTTTTGTAATTAATCTCTTTACATTTATGTAACCCCCTGCACATCAGTGGCGTTTCTGCCTTGCTCGGGGTGAAATGATTAAAAAAAAAAAAAAATAAATAAATTAAAAAAAAAAAAAAAAAAAAAAAAAAAAAAAAAAAAAAAAAAAAAAAAAATAATTTCATCATTTGTGAATAAGTTCTGAAAGTTTCATTAAAATTAGACAATTAGTTATTTTTTGCAAGAATTTTCAAATTAATGTGTCTTTGAAAGCCAAAAATGATTTGCGTAATATTACGTTTGCCATAATAGTAACATTACTTAAACCTCAGGTGAATCGCTGACGAAAAAAAAAAAAAATTTCAGATATATTAGAAAATATGAAGCTGTGTTGAAGATGGCGAATATCATTCTGACAAAAACTGCTGAAGAGAAGTTAACCCAAATTCCTTTTTCAAATGACATCATCATCAGCCGAATAGACGACATGTGTGGTGACATCTTGGCTCAAGTAATTACAAATCTGATTTCAAGCACAGCAAAATTCCAGCCTCCTACTTCACGAAACCCAACGACGTTTCCAATGCGTGTTGTATTTGTGTGCAAATGGAAAAACGACGTGATAATGGAATTATTTAAACATTTTTTTTTACTCTTTCAACAACAATAAGGCACGCGCAGACATATGCACAATTTTAAATGTTACCTCTTAAGTTTTCTTTTCATTTCATTGTTAATCTATTTCATTTTATTTTTATTTGTATTTAAAAGCTTAAAATTTCAGTTTTCTCTATATTTTTATCTACATGTAATATTTGAATATTTACATTTTTAAAACTCATGATTTACGTCCCTTTGATTTCCTCTCCACGCATTTTATTATTTTTAATTTTAATTTTAATTTAAGTTTTTTTTAATTTCAAATTTTAAATTGAAATATAAAATTTCTATCCATATATAACGGTAGAATATTTAAATTCTTAACATTGTTATTAAAAAAAAACGGTAATATAACTTTATAAGAATTAATTCCCATGAACATCGATTGAACTTAAATTCAAATTTAACTGTCATTTTGAAATATGCACCAGAATATTGCATCACGCATGAAACTCCGAGCCGTGCCATAGATGTAGGATAATATGTATATTTATTGATATATATATATATATATATATATATATATATATATATAAGTATAGATGTCCAGTCCACAAACGGCGGGGATAATTCAACAAGATCAACTTAATATTAAGTGTTATATCTATATAGAGAGTTCAATAGATGTTATCCAGAGCAATATGATATTTATAAAGGAAAAAATGGCATGTTGAATTTTCCTTCATATATATATATATATATATATATATATATATATATATATATATATATAAAGGTTCTAACCTAATAAGGAAAAATGTTTGAGAGAATAGCTTTTATATAGAGAACTATCAGCATATTATTTATTTTCGTATCAAAATACATTTATCACAATGTGTATCTTTCTTCCTTTTTATCTCTATTTGTTCGTTTCTATCTATCTATCTCTGTTTATTCATATCTATCGATATATCTCTGCCTCTTCATATCATTTTGCCTTGCATTATTTTTTTTTATTCATTTTGTGTTTTTTTGTGAATGTGTGCGTTTTGCCGCCATGTATCAGTCTTTAGTCATTGCGCGCATGCGTAGATGTGTGCGCGTGTCTTATTTCAAATCTTCGCATCTATCACGAAATACACTTAAATATTTCAATCTACTTAATGACATAATTATATAAATTCTTTATATTTCGATTTAAACTTAGAAAAGTCTGAAGTTGAATTTGTACCGAATGATCGCAGAATGCACACATGATAATTCTTATCCTTAATAATATATGCATAAAACAAAGTAAAAAGAAATGTATTAAAAAAAACTGTCATTTATCACAGTCCTCTTTTTTTAAAACTTAAAATTCTCTATACTTTTCCAATAAAACGAACGGAATGCAAAAAGCCTAACTTTTAACTCTTGTCACACGAAAACATTTGACACGAACTTTCATAGTTACCTGTCCTCCTCTGAATCTATTGATGATTGTAATTTTATATAATTATATTATTCAATGATAATAAAACGTGTATTTTTCTATATTTCTGATTTGAGGTATTTACACTATTTATATTATTCGGACTATTGTCTCCATGTTTGTTGCCATTTGTACGACGTTTCGGCCGTTGTACGCTCTGGCCTTTATTCAGGAATTCTGCTAGGAATTTCAAACTCAGCCCTTTATTAGGATCGCTATGGTATATCATTCTCATTCCTGGTAGTCATGAGATATCTCCCGAACTTAAGTTACTTGTTCTCCACTGCTGTAGCCTGGTATTGAACTCACAACTCTTTGGGTCAAGTCTCTGTAACAAACCAACTGAAAAAACAAGAACAGCTGAAATTCTAGGACTTATAAACCTAATGTTCGGTAACCAATTTTTTTTACCAGAGTTCATATTGCAATTGTTTGGATGTTTATGTTTTTCTCAAGTATTTTTTTCATGTGTTCGTATAATCATAATTAATTATGAACACGTTAACAATGTGCTTACTGTGTTCGGAACTTAACATAGCATATGCATAAACTTTCCACATGTTTATTTATATTTATTAAAACAAAATTAATTCTTGATAATGGCTAAAAGTATAGCCGAAAGCGCTCGAAGGTACAAAAGTTTCGAACAATTCTTATATAATTTGAGTTCCGAAAAGAATAAAATTATACGAACACATGAAAAATTATATAAAAACTTAATGATGATGCCTTATCTTCCATTTTTAATGAAACATGTATAAAAGAGAGCTTGTTGCCCGAATACAGAATATATGTATATTCAATATCTCAACTCTGGAGATTCTAATAAGTTCTAATTATGCTATGTTCGGAGGCATGTAACGTTAGTCTTCCTGATAAGCATGTAGTAGTATGTCCATTATAATTATTCAATAATTTGTTTTGATCAGGAACAGAATTCCTTGACGGTCATATGAATTTATAAATGATATTTGTTCTATGTAATTTGAATATTGCAAGTGAGTAGTTGTCATTGCTATCAATGTCGTTTACTGTTTTTAAATTTACATAATTGATAATTTAAATTTTCTTGTTCTGGTCAACTCCGGTTGTGTATTTCTTCATAATGTTTCTTAGGGAAAATTCAATCTGCTTGTAGGGAACGATTATTCAGTTTTTATAGAAAATGTTTTTTTTTTTTAAATATTACCTTTAATGTGGCACAAGGTCAGAAGCGGGGATGGGGAGAGAAAGATTCTTCGTCATTGATTATTATATACCTACTCAATCTGGTCCACGACACATACATTCATTACATTTTACTCATACACTACAAATACTTTTTCATCGTCATTCAAGCCAACGTCTCATATTCACAGGGATTCTATTAAAACATCCATGAAAATATATATAATTTGTTTTGTTTTGTTTTTTGATTTTTTAAATATTAGTTTTATTAATTTCATCTGTATTTTCATTCTTGTTATTGCTTACCTTAGAAAGTCTAATTTAGTGATCTATGATATTATTCGAAAAACCGTTATTAGCTAGTGTCTAATTCACGTTGTTGAGTTCTTTAAAGTAAAGCAGACGAGACGATAAATACTTGTGTGCTCTCTTGAGAATATTTTTTACAGCGGATATTCACTCTTGAATTAATGTCTACTTGTAGATTTCTATATTACGATGTAGCGAATGTGTTATTACTAGATATATATTTGTGTGTCTTCCTATATAGGAACATTTTTATGATTCTCTACTTTCATGACCACTTGATACAATATTTCTGCATACATTTATATATATGAGTACGGAACTTAACGAATTTTAACGAAACGTGGTTATAAACAACCGACAATTTGAAATGATTTGTTTGAATATTATTTTCGATCGATGCTCATATGTAAGTAGATATTCTGTTTTTAATTAAACAGTATTATATGTTTATATTTACCGGCATGATTATTTACGATAATCATCATGTTACGGAAATTAACGAAGATTAACGAAACATGGTTATAAACAACCGACAATTTGAAATGATTTGTTTGAATATTATTTTCGATCGATGCTCATATGTAAGTAGATATTCTGTTTTTAATTAAACAGTATTATATGTTTATATTTACCGGCATGATTATTTACGATAATCATCATGTTACGGAAATTAACGAATTTTAACGATACGTGGTTATAAACAACCGACAATTTGAAATGAATTGTTTGAACATTATTTTTTATCAATACTCGTATTTAAGTAGATATTCTGCTTTTAATCAAACAGTATTCTATATTTATATCTACTGGCCTGATTGTTTGCGATAAACTTTTATTACGAAAATGTGTGTCATTCGGCAGGTTTCGAACCTGCGACCCCTATATAGATAGGGGAAGCTACCATTTGATCTGGCAATACTGTTTAATTAAAAACAGAATATGTACTTAAATACGAGTATCGATAAAAAATAATGTTCAAACAATTCATTTCAAATTGTCGGTTGTTTATAACCAAGTTTTGTTAAAATTCGTTAATTTCCGTAACATGTTTACATTTGTTGCCATTACGATACATTTCAGAGCAGATATGGTTGTTGCGATGAGTCAAAAATTGTGTTCTATAGGCTTGATTAGAACCTCGTTTGGACTGGAGGTCAATCGTGGTCGAGCGGTCTGAGACATTGCCTGATCAAATGGTAGCTTCCCCTATCTACATAGGGGTTGAAAGTTCGAATCCTGCCGAATGACACACATTTACGTAATAAAAATTTATCGTAAATAATCAGGCCACTAGATATAAATATATAATACTGTTTAATCAAAAACAGAATATCTACTTAAATACGAGTATCGATAAACAAATAAAGTTCATTTCATATATGTGTACGTAAATATTTCTTTATATAGACATTATTATTGATACGCCTATATATTTCTTCTCGAATATTTTTATCGTCTTTTCTTGGGAAATAACGAAATCATCTTTGCTCCATTTTCATCTTTTTTTGTCATGATGCAAATGAACGTCAATAATGAAATAGAAAAGTACATAAACAAAATGGCGTCGAACGGACGACACTCTTTCATTGACGGTAAACACCTTGCCCTCCCGAGGCTGGGAATTTGAGGAAAACAAAAGCCATTAAAAATTAAACTCCTTCTTTCCTGCGTACACTCCTGAATTATATATCAGTCAGGTGTGGCGTAAATAAAGAAATTTTGTCGTTAGCGAAAAAAATTCATTTAAACTTTCAACTCGTAGAAGATCGCCCTTAGCAATTGAACCCAAAACACTGAGTCACCGAAGCGCTCGTTACGTACCTTGGTAGACAAAAGAAATAATGACTTTGGTACTTGCATTCTGACAATAATAACACACACACACACACACACACACACACACACACACACACACACACACACACACACACATATATATATATATATATATATATATATATATATATATATATTTTAATGAAACTGTATATTTATATAAACACTACCGGCCTGAATATGTTTTTGCAAAATTTTGTTATGAAAATATGTGTCATTCAGCAAATATAACAAAATCTCCGAGAAAAATATTCAAGACGATATATATATATATATATATATATATATATATATATATATATATATATATATATACTGTTTAATCAAAAACAGAATGTCTACTTAAATACGAGTATCGATAAACAAATAAAGTTCAAACAATTCATTTCATATATGTGTACGTAAATATATATATGGCTTTTGGTATATATATATATATATATATATATATATATATATATATATATATATATATTAGAAACAAATTTATTTTCTTTTATTTATTAATCTGGATGATTTTTACTACTTGAAGTTTAATTGCAGTGGATACTCTTATTTAAGTAGACGCCTGATTTATTTATCAAACAGTATATTTATTGATTTTCGTGCACGAGTCTAAATATTCGGGAAATCCTATTTTAAAAAAATATGCTCGTACGTGCGTTCCCCTAGGGGAAAACCCACATTAGATCTGACGTCAAGTCGAATTGTGTTTTTAAATACACACATACACACACACACACACACACACACACACACACATGTATATATATACTTAATAGCTCTTTTTTATTAAATTGAATTTTATTTTATTTGACCCAGCACTCAATAATCAAGACTTTCATTTTGTATATCTTATGTAACAGTCAGTCTGTAGCCAGCATCTGAGGTTGCGTTGTGCATGAAATTCTGCATCCTGCTACTGGTGAGGGATAATATATATATATATATATATATATATATATATATATGCTTAATAGCTCAGTTATATTACAGCGAACACTGTTTTATTAAAAAGCAGCATTCGATGAGCTGTGATACAGTGAACAAGCTTCACTAAACCCTGGTTGTCACAGCTGATGTTTTTTTGAAAATGCAGTCCGGGCAAGAGGACACTTTGGAAGAAAGATACGCAATAAAAGTTTGTGTTAAACTTGGAAAGAACGCCACAGAAACGTATGGAATGGTTCAGACTGCTTACGGACCCTCCTGCATGGGTCGATCATCTCGTTTTCAGTGGCACAAGAGATTCAAGAAAGGCAGAGAATCTGTGAGGGATAATGAAAGGTATGAGAAGAGTAGGGAATTCAGTTGGTTGTGTAAATCCGTAATTTTATGGATGAGGACCGTCGTGTGTCTATAGAAACAATAAGTACACAGTTTGATGTCAGTGTGGGAACTGTACACAGTCATTCATGAGCAACTGAAGCTGCGGAAGATTTGCTCGAAATCTGTCCTCAGCTTGCTCAGTAGAGAACAGAAGGAAAGACATCATAGCGACAGAAAGGAGATGATCGAGTTTATTGTTTCAGATCCCGAAGATCTTGGGGCCCTGGTGACCTATGATGAAAGCTGGATCTACGTCATTTTCAAAAAACATCAGCTGTGACGATCAGGGTTTAGTAGGGCGTGTTCCAAGTCCTGCTGAAGCTATCCCTTTCAACCTGTAATGATAAAAATGGGTCTGTCATCTCATCAGATGTATAGTAATAACATAATACAATTTCAAGAGCCTCCAATAATTTTAAATGGCTCTACAAAAAAATCCGGAAACTTATTGAAGGCACCTCGTACTTTGATATTTTCTTGTAGTGCAGCGGATATCAGTTCGGAACGAGAAATCGGAGAGCCAAGTTCTAATACGCGTAAATACCCTAGGGGAAGGTAATAATCTGCCTCTTCTTTCCCCAGCTATAGCAGAACAGATTGGGTTCTATAGCCGCTGTTGTCAACCAGTCTACCTCAAAAAGCAATGGCAACATTGTTGTGGAGAAGTTTTCGCACTGAAAGTTATAATCGTGCTATGTCGGTTGCTAATCGACTTAACGCAGCCCTAATGTTAAGAACTTAGTAATCTTCCACTGTAAGCTGACTCCTTAGTATTCCGGTAACTGCCGATTAATATCAACTACCTAGTAGTTCTAGTGAACTCCAATAGAACTCTAAAGAACTCTCTAGAACTTCTAAGAACTCCTATGAACTTCCCAAGAACTTCTAGGGTTAACTTCCTGTTAATATAGGAGGGAGAGTCCATTATCTGAGGAATAGGTGTGTTTTGTCATAACAAACATACTGCAGGAAAAATCCTTGTGCTCAATCAGTCATATCTCTTTTGAGACATGATCGCTTAATCAGGTTTCATGTATGGCACTCAACTGAGTGACTGGCTTCATCAGAAAAAAATAATTTTTTTTCACGAGAACAGCATCTAAATCAGCTGGAAAAACAGACATTTACGTTAAGCGGCTGGGAATTTGATTGTTTTTGTTTATTTTAGCCGTTTCTTTATTAAAATCAGATTTAACATCTAGCTATCTTTCATCATTCATTTTTCGCTATTTCATGTTTTTTCTTCGTTGGACATTTATTAAGAACACTTTGCCTTCATTTGTTTTTTCTTTCTTGCCACTAAATACTAAGACGTAATTTCTGTACATAACTGGTTGTAAGAATCAGGTACAGTGTATATAATATCAGTCAGTTCAGTGCTATACACGATACACGCTTGGGTGATCATGTCTCAAAAGTGACATGACTGATTGGGTAGAAGATTATACCGAAGTAAGTTGCTATTACTTTCTACGGTATACTGGTTGCCAACCAAGGCTATAAAACCCAATCTGTCCTGTTATTTAACTCATAAATGGAAGGTAGAAACGGATAAATTAGAGTTGAATTCCTTGTATTCACTTACGCGCAAATACCCTTGTGAAAGGTCAGACAGTCAGTTAAGTGCCATACGTGATACACGCTTGGGCGATCATGTCTCGAAAGAGACATGACTGACTGGGCAAAGATTATCCCGCAGTAGGTTGGCATTGCTTTCTGCGGTAGACTGGTTGCCGACCAAGGCTATAGAACCCAATCTGTCCTGTTATTTAACCCATAACTGGAAGTAATAGACGGATTAATACCTTTCCCAAGGGTATTTGCGCGTAAGTGAATGCAATGAATTCGGCTGGAATTCGAACTCTGCTCCCCAATTTCTCGTTCCGAGCCGATATTCAATGCACCCTAACGCACATCCTTGGGAAAGGTGTTAATTCAAAATAAAAATAGGATTGTTCTTTGTTAATACTGCACAATAATATGTGCATCAAATGAACCGTTTTGGTGTCCAGTTTTTGTGCTCTCTTCCCCATTCTAGTCACTTCTTCTTATTGGCTGACCGAAGCAAAGGCTTCCTTTCTGTCTTGTAAAATTTTGCAAAGTAATAATAACAAAAGAACAAATTTATTTTCATTTAGAATTATCTACTTGGCAATAAATACTAAAAATTGTATGAAATGTGTCATTTTTTAAAAACTTGGCTGGCTTAATAATTATGAGCGATAGTTTATATATATATATATATGTATTACTTTAAACTTTATTTTTAAAGGATACTCATATTTAAGTAGACGTTCCGTTTATTTATAAAATAGTATATTTGTTTATGTTGGCTTACCGGCCTGAATCATTATTAAAATTTATTAAAAAAAAACATCCGCAATCTGACAGGATTCGAACTTGCATCCTCCTAGGCAGAGAGAAATCGTTTTTAGAGGAGGCCAAGTGGAAGATTTGCTGATATATATTTCGTTGGCCCAAAACTTAATTCGGTTTATTAAATAGAAAAAAAAATAACCTTGTTTTTTGATGTTTTTGCATTTAGCTTATTGGAATACATAAGCCTTGAATGTCACGATGACCTGTGAATCTGCTTTCAGCGCAACTATCGACTGTTTCCAAACAGTTTTTTTTGTGTGCAATTTCACTTACAAGGCTTAATTCAATCATTGGTATAGTCACCTCCTAGACAATATGACTCAGGAAAGTTTCGAGTCAACGTCTCGTGGTCAGGATACTAACGATTTAAGCACTCATCTCATGGAAAAATAAAATTAAATAATAATTAAAAAATATATATAAACACCTGGAAATTGAAATAGAAAAAAAATATGGAAATTAAAAAACAAGAATAGTACCAGTGATAGTAGGATCACTTGGAATAATAAAAAAATGCAACAAAACAACACCTTGAAAGAACCCCTGAAAACCCCAGATTAAAAGATATAAAATGTCTTGTTAAGTACAGCCCACACACTAAGGAGAACTTTGTCTATGTAATGCTAGGTATGTTAGGGCAGCTAGAAGCCATAAAAACACACCACAACCTGCTTAAAGTCTTTCCGCAGACCTGGTAGGTAGTGTGGCCATAGCAAAAACCGAATTATGATGAAAACAACATATTATTATTATTATTATTATTATTATTATTATTAAAAACGGCATAAGGAATGATGTGAAAATATATTTTTAAACCTAAATACAAAAAATATTGATTATTGTTGATATTTCTTTAGGTTTTGCGGAAAGGGGTAATGGCTACTGTGGGAAAGAAAACGTTATTTTTATTTTGTAAGCCTTACTTTTAGGGAATCCGATTAAGTAACTCTTAAATTTAATAAAAGACTTTGAAAAACTTTGATTTTAAAGAGAATATTTAATTTATAGTTTACAGTTTTTATTGTGTTGATGAGTAGTGAACAGAACATGATAATGTTTTTAAAATGCCTAATAGATTTATTTATATATGGTAATTACTTTAATGTAGATTAGCTTTCTACCATTCTCTTTCAAATAGAAGTGATATTTAAGTTCAAAGAAGGTTTTTAAATACGATTTTTTGCTTCTCTTTAGAAAGTTCGTGGAGATATCTAGAATAAGACGAGAGATTTATGCTAAATTAAGAACTTAGAGAATTAAAACCAAAATTCAATTAAATGAAGTAAATTAATGTGTCTTCGTTTTTAAATAATTAAAACCCTAAAATGTTACAGTTTACTTGTGCTTGTTACGACATTCACCCGAGAACAGTTGACTCGGCCCTGTCAAACTAATTTGTTCCAACCCGAACCAAAACCGACCAAGCTCAATGACTGGATGCAACTGGATGAAACTGGGCCTGTAAGAGCTAACCAATCAGGGTTCCACAGGCGATTCTCGGAGACGACCAGATCTAGCACTCTTTTCTTTGTTTCCAATAAGATTTCCCTGTCTTTCAGTACTCTGGTTAGCTTCTGAAATCTGTCCTTGGCGCTATGCTAATGCGTCTTTGGATTTCTGTGTCGCACTTTCCGTCTTCGGTTAGAACACTTCATAGATATTTATATTTTCGTACCTGCTTGATTTTAACATCCCCCACCTGTATTTTGCCATTTGGGCTGCTTTTTCCCATTCCAGGGATCCGCAATAATAATAATAATAATAATAATAATAATAATAATAATAATAATAATTAATTAACGTCAAATTCCAAGATCACCATCATATTAAACAAGTTTCAGTTGCATGCCTTCACACTGACCGCGTTTCATTCGTTTTGACACGTTGATTACAAGGACGACCGTTGTCTCAAGACAGCCGGCGTCTATACATAGACTTATAATCTTTTTATTTTTCTAATTTTTATACTTGTATACATTTTTTAAGCATAACTTGAATAAGATAGATATATTGTTGAACAAAGATCTGGAAAACAAAATATGACTTCTTATCGACATGGCAATCCCTGTAGATTGTAATATAACACATCATTCAATAAGTCCCGGGCCTGACCTATAGGTGGCGCCACGATATGATTTTTATGAAGTATTAATCTTTATATGTCATGTGACAAAATTTGGCCCCAATCGGATTATTAGTTTACAAATTACAGTTATTTAAGTGAAGCTATTGTTGCAAATTTTCAAAACAATTGAAAAACCTGAATTTCGTAGTTGATAAAGCATTACTTTCTGATGAGAAAAATACTGTTCAAGCAAAGCAATCATAAGTGTTATTTGATCTCTGCTCTGTTGTAAACAACGGTTAAGAGGTAGTATGCTAACGTTAAACGCGGTCGTACAGACACAAATGTTGCTGAACGCTCAGGTCGCCCAAAATCAGAAGTTATCCCGGAAAAACTAAAAGAATCCACAAACACGTTTTGGCCGAGAGTAAATGAAAGTTTCGTGTGATAACAGAGGAGTTTAACATGTCTGAAGGTGGTATATTCTCCATTTTGCATGAACATTTGTCAATTATTAAAGCTGTGTTCAAAGTGTGTGCCGCGTTTGCTCACAGTCGATCAAAAACAACAATGCGTCGACGATTCAGAGCGTTGTTTGCAACTGTTTCAATGCAACAAGAAAGATTTTTTGCAATGAATGAAATACGAATTCATCACTTCACTTCGGAGTGAAATCGGCAGTCAGCTGAATGGATAGCAGCGGGGGTAAACAATCCAGAGCGACCAAAGATGCAAACATCAGCAGGCAAGATTTTTGTCCTCCGTATTTTGGGATGAGCAAGTTATTTTTTTCATCAATTACATTGAGAAAGTAATAACTATCAATAGCGAATATTATTTGCATTATTGGTGCGTTTTAATGAAGAAATCGCAAAAACGGCCACAAATGAAGAAGAAAAAGTGATCTTTTACAAAGACAACGCAAACGTGTCACCAGACGATCACAACGATGGCAAAACTACACTTCGAATTGCTTCCACATCCACCTTTTTCTCCAGATCTGGTCCTCAGCAATTACTGGCTGTTTGCAGACCTCAAAAGAATGCATCAAGAAATGGCTCTAATAAAGAAGTGATATCGGAAACTTAGGCGTATTTTGAGGCCAAAGACAAATCTTTCTATAAAAATTCACCGAATTGTTAGAGAAGAGTTGGAATCAGTTTATCAGCCTAGAAGGAGTCTATCTGGATGAATAAAGTTGAATTTTGCCTGAAAGTTGTTATTAGTTAGTCTTGTTGTGTTGCTTCGTTTTGGTATAATTAGAAGATAACACAAACTTGAATTAATGATGTTTATTTTTGGTATAAAACTTTAGGTTTTTACATCAATTTACAACCTTTAAATTTTGTTTGGATACAGGAGCAGACTAGCTAAATTCTCTTCACTGTGAGATGCAAGTAGTAAACGAGCCTATCTCTTCTGGACTCTAGTGGTCAACTGACTACCCTCTTCCCCTTTTCAAATCTCCTACACAAAACTACTGTCCTTAACTCCTACTTCTTACTTCTACTCTTACTTCTACTCCTACCAAAAGAAACGGTTCCTTATTTTGCCGCCCAATTCTGAATTCTTGGCGTCAGTGTGTCTATCTTGTTCTATTTTTAGAACACTCGCCATTTTATAAACCATAACAGACCCAGGATTTATTGAGTGATGTGTTATCTTTGAAGATCCTCAAAAAATATCAAAATGCGAGAATACTGAAATGAGAATCTCAAAAGTCAAGCAGGTGAGAACTTCAACAATTCCAGTCGTCTTTGGAATCCTTGGGTTGATTGAAGAAAAGGCTTTTATAGTTTCATTGAAAAGATACCTGGTAGCTCATGCCCTTAAGAAATACACAAAAATTTACTCACAACCACAGTTCACACCTTACGAAGGTCTTTATCGATGTAAAATATGCGTAGTCTAACGATTATATTCTATAAAAATATTCAATAGAAAATGTCATGGTGCCATTTTTGACCTTTTTGAGACCTGGAAAGAAAAGACTATAAACCAGTAATTAAAGAAATAATAATAATAATAATAATAATAATAATAATAATAATAATAAAAGAATCCCGGGAAACCCAGCTTTAGAGATATACAAAAAATTGTCTTGTTAAGTACAGCCCAGACACCAAGAAGAACTTTGTCTATGTAACGCTAGGGATGTTAGGGGAGATAGAAAAAACATGAAATGGGGCCAATCGACATACCACGACCTGTCTTAGGTCTTCCCGCAGACTTGGTACGTTGTGCGTCCATAGTAGAAATTGAAATATGATGAAAAATGACAAAATAATAATAATAATAATAATAATAATAATAATAATAATAATGAAAAGAAAAAAGAGATGTAGAAGGAGAAGACGAAGGTAGCCAAGAAGACGGCGAAGAACGACAATAATAATAATAATAATAATAATAATAAGAAGAAGAAGAAGAAGAAGAAGAAGAACAACAACAACAACAACAGCAAGAACAAGAAGAACAAGAAGAACAAGAAGAAGAAATAGAAGAACAACAACTAGGAAAATAATAATAATAAGAAGAAGAAGAACAAGAACAACAACAACAAGAACAAGAAGAAGAAAAAGAACAACAAGGAAAATAATAATAATAATAATAATAATAATAATAATAATAATAATAATAAGAAGAAGAAGAAGAAGAACAACAACAACAACAACAAGAAAAAGAAGAAAAACAACAAGGAAAAAAATAATAAGAAGAATGACAACAACAGCAACACTAAACAATGTGAAAATACTTTGGAAAATATGAAAATAAACACTGATATGAACATCACACTGCACAAGTTACGGAAATAGAAGATGTCACCATTCTACACATACAAGAAAATTGAAGCAAATAGGCAGGAAATTATTGACAAAAACTAAAAAAAACAAACTTACCTACTAATTGATATGGATTATCAAGCGGATTGTAGCATAGCTTCCAAGAAATTTAATAACCTATCAGAGTATAAAGAGCTGGAAATTAAAATGGAAAAATATGTGGAACTTGAAGACAAGAATAGTATCAATGATAGTAGGTGCACTCGGAATTATAGAAAATGGAACAAAACAACACATGCAAAGAATCCCTGGATACCTAAGCTTCGGTGATATACGAAACATTTTTATAAGTACAGCCCACAAACTAAAAGGAATTTTGTCGATGTAACACTAGTGATGTTTTGGGAGATAAAAAAGATGAAATTTAGCCATAACAACACACCGCGACCTGCTTAGGTCTTTCCGTAAACTTTGTAGGCAGTGGCGACCATAGCAGAAATCAAATTATGATGAAAGTGACAAAATAATAATAATAATAATAATAATAATAATAATAATAATAATAAATGAATCAACAGAAAATGACAAGGGAGCCAGAAATTAACATAAAACGTATGAACATCACATAAGCCAGAGATCATCATGAACAAACCGAGATATAATCATCATAATTCTGCGGCCTCGGCCGAGATTCAAAATCTTGTCAGTAGCTTCGCTAGAGCTACCAAGGGTGTTTTTATCGTGACACCATCACTAGATGGGTTGCCTACCACGGCTTAAGAGAGGCCCATTCGCCCTCATTGAGAGAAGGATATCCCGCGCCAGTTTTCCAACCTGGTATTTTTTACAACTGAGATATAGACCAAGTCTCAACGCTCAAGCAATAACTTCACGCGCCAGTTTCCCAACCTGGTATTTTTTACAACTGGGATATAGACCAAGTCTTAACGCTCAAGCAATATCTTCACGCGCCAGTTTCCCAACCTGGTATTTTTTACAACTGAGATATAGACCAAGTCTCAACGCTCAAGCAATATCTTCACGCGCCAGTTTCCCTACCTGGTATTTTTACAACTGGGATATAGACCAAGTCTCAACACTCAAGCAATATCTTCATGCGCCAGTTTCCCAACCTGGTATTTTTACAACTGAGATATAGACCAAGTCTCAACGCTCAAGCAATATCTTCACGCGCCGGTTTCCCAACCTGGTATTTTTTACAACTGGGATATAGACCAAGTCTCAACGCTCAACCAATATCTTCACGCGCCAGTTTCCCAACCTGGTATTTTTTACAACTGGGATATAGACCAAGTCTCAACGCCCAAGCAATATCTTCATCAGCAATAACAACAACTAATAAAATTAAACATCAAAATTAAAGAAAGTAATTTCACAGACATGATGATCCACCTTGGAAAAGAAGAAAGAACAGAGATAAACCTGAACAACTTAGATGTGAATTATCAGTGTTCGATGAACTTGTTAGAGGAACAGTTGTAAGGATTATAGAAAGCAGAAAAAAAGAAATAAATAAAGAAAAAAAATGTAGAAATGAAAATAAAGTAGCATCAACTAAATAAGTAATACAGTAACAAATACAACTAACGACTCAAGTATTCAAACGCAATGAAAAAAAAATCAACATTCTACAGAAAGAACAAAATCTTTCAAGCCGAAGAAATTTTACAGAGGCAGAAAATGACACCCTCCACCCGCAACAATGGAAAGTGGGATACAGTTCTGGGGAAAATATGTTCTTATCATAAAAAAAACGCAACAAATAAGATAGGATTCCACAAAAAGTTAGAACGGATGAAAAATAAACCAGCACAAATATGGCGGATGGTCAAAGAAGACAATGTTGAATGTACACTGAAAAAAGTACACACAAATATAAAACTCCAGGAACGGATAAAATTTCTAACTTTTGTCTCTATTATCTAAATACACTACACTACACAAAAACAACTCAGTTCCTAATTTTTTTGCTTTATTATCTAAATACAGCACACAAAACTAACCAAAGAACTTTGAGAAATGGCCAATGATCCTGCTAAAATTCCGGCGGATGTTATTTTTTGAACAACTTGAAAGTGAATTATCAGCCGGACATTATTGTCAAAAACCAAAAAGGAAAAACATACCTACTAATTGATATGGCTTGTCCAGCGAATTATAACATAGCAATCGAGATATATAAAAACCTATCAAAATTTAAAGACCTTGAAATAGAAAAAAATTGCAAATTAAAAATAAGAATAGTACCAGTGGTAGTAGCTGCACTTGAAATGATAAAATATGGAACAAAACTCCAGCATAAGAGGTATACATAAAATTATTTTCTTAAATACATTTCACAAACTAAGGAGAATTTTGTAACGCTGGGGACGTTATGGGAGATAGAAAAACAAATGAAATGTTGCCATAACCACACTCCACGACCTGCTGAGATCTTTCCGCAGACTTGGTATGTAGTGTGACAATAGCAGAAATCGAATGATAATAATAATAATAATAATAATAATAATAATAATAATAATAATAATAGGTTCTGTGATAAATACCAAAAAAACAATAGACCATCTAATCTCAGGATGTTCTGTACTTGTCCCAAATGAATATGGAAATCGTCACGGTGGAGTGGGGCAATATTTACACTGGACAGTGTGCAAACGCTGTGGAAAATATATGGACAAGCACTTGTGTGAACATCTCCCAGTACCGGTTACAGAAATAGATGTCACAATTCTGTGGGATTGCACCATCTACACAGACGGAAAAAAACTGAAGCAAGTGGTCCGGACATTGTTGTTAGGAGCAAAAACAAAAGACATGCTTATTAATTGATATGACTTGTCCAGCGGATTGTAACATAGCAACCGTGGAATTCGAAAAACTGTCAAATGGAAAGGTGTGGAAATTGAAATCAAGAATAGTACCAGTG
This sequence comes from Ascarosepion bandense, assembly GCA_037127315.1. Lineage (NCBI taxonomy): Eukaryota > Metazoa > Mollusca > Cephalopoda > Sepiida > Sepiidae > Ascarosepion > Ascarosepion bandense. Next base: position 1,380,501 of record JBBBDQ010000407.1, read on the forward strand.
ATAATAGGTGCACTTGGAATGATAAAAAATGGAACAAAACAAGACATTGAAAGAATTCCTGGGGACCCCAGCTTGAGAGATATATTAGGGATTGTCTTATTAAGTACAGCCCACACGTTAAGGAGAACTTTGTGTATGTAACGCTGGGGATGCTAGGAGAGATAGAAAAAGCATGAAATGTAGTCATAACAACACACCACGACTTGCCTTAGATCTTCTTGGTTGGTAGTGCGACCATAGAAAAAATTGAGTTATGATGAAAAATGATAAAATAATAACAAATCTAAAATAACCAAAGGACGGACCTGAAGGAGACTACCACCACCTTTAAATTTGTTTTTCATTTTTTTTTTATTTTACTTTTTTCAGTGCAATTTTATTGATTACACCCTAAACTTTCCGATTGACAAAAAAAAAAAAAGAAAAAAAAAAGAGAAATTTGAAAAAAATTCAATATTTCAACAATTTTTGGGGGGTGCTCAGTTTTTCATACAACGTTATAGTAAATTGATTCACCATTTTGGAACCACTCACCAGTACGACATTACCACCACCTGTAAATTTGTTGATTATCATTTTTTTTTACTTTTGTCAGTGCAGTCTTATCGATTAAACCCTAAACTTTTCGATTGACAAAAACATTTGTAAAAATTTCAACATTTAAACAATTTTAAGGAGTGATCAGTTTTTCATACATCCTTATAGTAAATCGATCCTGTGCAATTAACTACAGAAACCTTGAAAAAAACAAAAAAAAAACAAAAACAAGAGCAACAACTTTTCCCAAAAAAGCTAAAACAAAGCGACTCGAACGCGAGTGGTTCCAAAATGGAGGATCGGTTTACTATAACGTTGTATGAGAAACTGATCCCCCCCCTCTAGAATCGTTTAAATATTAAAATTTTTCAAATTTTTTTTGATAATCGGAAAATTTATGTAATAACAGATAAGACTGAGCTGAAAAAAAAAGAAAAAGAAAAAAACAACAAATTTAAAGGTGGTGGTAGTCTCCTTCAGGTCCGCCAAAAGGTGGTGGTAGTCTCCTTCAGGTCCGCCAAACATAGAATAAGTGTATAAAAACAGAAATGAATTTCCTCGCCAACTGAATTTGAACGCGATTTGCATGTAGAGATTTTCGGCATTTCAGTGTGGTTTTTTTTTAACTTCGCTCGATCCAAAGCTAGGACAAAGGTAATAAACAGAATTCTATCTCAAGGATCCAACAGGTCGGCATGTTGTTCAATGCGCTCAAAATTTAATTGTTGAAAATCAACATCAAGTTCTTTGTTTCCGACGTTGTTTTATTTACACTGGAGTTGACAGACAAAGCATCTGGTAAGCGTCACATTCGTCGAAAGAGATAATAAAATTTCATTTACCAATATTGTATAATCAAACAAGACAAATAACACCCCAAACACCTCCATATATATATATATATATATATATATATATATATATATATATATTGTCAATTAGATGTTCTTGACAAAATATACGTAATGCCCCTGACCTCTCGCATGTCTCTAATCTTGTTTGCGACTCGTCCGTGAACAGGCCTATGAAAAGGTTCATTCTCTGTACAAATGACCTGAAGAAGGTACCAGTTTAATTAAGAAAGCAAAACGTACCCCCGCGAGGAAGCAGACAATGGGAGGGAGTGGCAAATATAAACAGAGAATTGAAGAAAGAAAAAAGAAGAAAAGCAAACATTACATACTATTTTTATATCAATATCATTATTTCGTTGACGGAGTAATATCAGTCAAAATAAAACATTAAAAAAAAAAACCCCAAAAGAGAAAAACCCATAAAAAATTGCACAAACATTATGTTTCGACGAACATAGAGGTTAACTGTGAAAGCCTGCAGATCAACTACCATTTATACAGGATGTCCATAAAGTCCGTGTGCACTTTAAAAAATTTATAACTTTATTTGTATTTATGATAGAAATAATCTGTAAAAAATGTTATAAAGTGTAATGTACCTAGTTTCTAGTATAGGTATTGAATAATTCTTTTCCACAAGATTTGCAACAATTTTCAGAGAAGTAAACAGACAGATCAGAAACAATGGACCATTTTATTGGCCTCCACGTTTACCAGATTTGACTGCATTAGATTTCTTATGATGACATGTGAAAACAATTGTGTATGCAACCAAACCTAGTTCATTAGAAGATTTAAAGCTAAAATAACTAATGTGATTTCAGGCATTACTATAAATTAGTTGGCAAATGTTTTCGGGGAACTGCAAAATCGTATTACCCTTTGTATTGCTAATGATGAAGGACATATAGAAACTTGAATAACATTTCAATAAAACATTGAAAAGCATAGATTTACTTGTAATCCTTTTTAAAAATTATATTTATTGCAAATACAAATAAAGTTATAATGTTTTAAAGTGCACACGAACTTTATGGACACCATTTTTAGTGGTAGTTTGGATGTGGCACAAGGCAGAAGGTATAGAGCTCTAAATGAGAATCGAACTCACTAATCAGTCGCAATTGATCTAGCTAGACAAGCTTGTAAAATCCACGTCGACATGCAGCTTAGATGTGGTACAAGGAAAAAATTATAAAGCGTCCAGTAATAAATTGTTTTAGTGAGAGAAGATCTCAATAGAAACGAAGAAAAGAGTGCTAGACTGCTACGTGATGTCAGTTCTTCAGTACGGCTGTGAATGCTGGACAATATCATCGAAAATGAGGACAAAACTGGAAGCGGCCGAAATGTGGTTCTACAGAAGGATGCTACGGATATCGTGGACTGAGCATACAAGCAACGACGAAGTGTTAGAAAGAATGGCAACAAAAAGGAAATTGATGCTGAGCATCAGGAAGAGACAACTGAAGTTCGTGGGACATGCAATGAGGAAGGAGAGCCTGGAGAACCTGATACTGACTGGACAGAGAGAAGGAAAGAGAGACAGAGGAAGGCAGCGGATAACATATCTGCAGAGTCTGATCAGGTGGATGACAGAACGGGGGTTGCCAGGAGCAACAGGAGCAAACATACTAAGAGCCACAAGGGATAGGGAGACGTGGAGATCCATGATCGCCTACGTCCTGAAGGGACAGGGCACATAGAAGAAGAAGAAGTGAGAGAAGCGTGGTAAACATTCATCCACTGAAACTGAAACATTGGCAAATGTTTTTGGGGAACTGCAAAATCGTATGACCCTTTGTATTGCTAATGATGGAGGACATATAGAAACTTGAATAACATTTCAATAAAACATTGAAAAGCATAGATTTACTTGTAATCCTTTTTAAAAATTATATTTATTGCAAATACAAATAAAGTTATAATGTTTTAAAGTGCACACGAACTTTATGGACACCATATAGTAGTTTCTAGTGGTAGTTTGGATGTGGTACTCTTGGTTCCAGGTCCATACTGACAATGAGATCACAAAAAATTACATAAAAACCTTAACCATAATAACTTTTCTGTCCTTTTAATTGAAACCCAAATACACACACACACACACATGCACGCACACACACGCACGCACGTACGCACGCACGCACACACACACACACATATATATATATACAGGTCAGGGGTTCATTGTGGGTAACCCTTCTTTATTCATTTAGATTTGTTATTTATTATTTTTAATTTATTTTTATTTTATCTAGTCTAATTGTTGTTATGGCAGTAGTGGTTTGTTAATTTGTTTATTATTTGCTTGGATTAAATTATTTGTTCTTTATTAGTATTTATTTATTCTTTTCGGTTTTGGATTTTTAAGTGACAATTTTTTTTTTCAAGTCTGCATTTTGAGATAAGTTCAAATCGTTTATTTAGTAGTTTGTTTTGGTCTGGGAAGGTAATGAAAACTATTTTTTCCCCAAGCAAAATCTGCAGGTATTGGATTGATTGTTGTAGGCTGATGTTCTTTTACGTATTTTCATGATAATTTTAGTGTAATTTAGATTTTGATTTTAACTTCCCAGATATACTTAGAAATCATTGTGCTGTCTGCGTATTTATTATTTGTGAAGGATGTTTTGTGGCGTATTTTCTTTGTTTTCAGGGTCTTTCTGTTAAACATATGTATATTTTTCCGTATTATCTGGTGCTTTTACCGTCGCTTGGTATATTACGTTGTTTTGTAAACAATTACCATTTAAGGGACTTATTCTTCAGTGATACATGGGTTTAATTTGTTTGGGTTGTTTGTTGATATTTATTCTGTTGTGTTCTTTTTTATCTGTGTCATTTTCTCGGTGCATCAGTCGATGTTTTCTACGTATATTTGTTGAATATTTTGCAGAGAGTTCTTGATTCCAAAAGTGTTTATGTAAGAATTTGAGGTATGTTTTCTCTATGCTTGTTTTTACGTTTTTACTATACGGTGGGTTGAATCATATGATATGTTACTTTCTGTTGGCGTTTTTTGTGCTCTGTGGTGAGTATATGAGTGTTGCCGGAAATCAATTATCCTTTAGGGCTGTCTCATAGTCTTTCTTAGTTTCGTTAAATATGGTTTGATTGGAAGAGTTGTCGGAAAGCCTATATTCAATTGATTTTGGTATCTGCCTGATTATAGATTGCGAGTGATTGGAAGAAGTGTGTATATACAGTGGTTTATCGTTGGGTTTTCTGTATGGTTTATATGTAACTTTTCTTAGGTTGAAGGTAACATCTAGAAAATTTAGCTCATTTAGGTTAGTTTTTATGTCTATGTCAAATCCGTTATTTTTGAAAATCTTTATAATCTCTTTCTAGTTCTGCCTGTGTGTTGTTTGTCATAGTTTCTTAAGATTATGAGACCGTCGTTCCTGAAGAATCCTCTATTATTTCTATCTGTTATTTTATACTGTTGATTCCAGTCTGGCAGTTGCTTTTGTAGATATATGGCCCAGTGGATAAATGAGTTGGTTGGTTCCAGTGACTTGCTCTAAAAAGTTGTGAGTCCAATACCATGCTACAGCAGTGATGAACAATCATCAGAAAAGATACACTTCAAAATTTCAATCACCTGAAGAAGGTCGGAGCGTACAACGGTCGAAACGCCGTGAATATGGCAATAAAGATGAGGACAACAATCCGAACAAAATAAATAAGGTAAATAATAACATGGGGAGTCAGATACTTACGACAAGGAGTGTCGTTGAGAGAACACCCGATGACCATAATAAACGAAATTTCAGGGTTTGCTCTTTACTAATTTGGCCTTGGCTGTATTGCATTTTACAAGCTACTATTTTCAGCATTGAGCCACATCGACTGCTGCAAAACCAACGGGAAGGGGACCTTTTGGCATAGCCGTTTCCGCGTGGCCGTTTAGGCATGGCTGATTTGGTGCCAGCTGATTTGGCAATGGCCGTTCTGACGCCAAAATAATTTTTTTAATTTATACATGTTATTTTATTTATAAACCTTAAGAATATTCTTTTAATTATAAATCTATCTGTATGGAGAAAATTACTATATATTCGTTATAAATTGAAAGATGATATTCACTACCGGCCATAATTATTAGGTTACCCCAGTTTAAAAAAAAATGTATTTCATACAATTTTTAGTATTTATTGCTAAGTGGATAATTCTAAATGAAAATTGAATGGTTCTTTTGTTATTATCACTTTGCTTCGGCTAACCAAAAAGAAGAAGAGACTAGCATGGGGAAGAGATCACAAAAACTGGACATTCAAAGAGTTCATTTGATACATATATTATTGTGCAGTATTAAAAAAGAACAATTCTATTTTCACCTAGAATTATCCACTTGGCAATAAATACTAAACATAGTATGAAATACATAATTTTTTTAAAAAACTGGGATCGCCTAATAATTATGGCCAGTAGTATACATATTTAGAAACAGGAAAACTAGCTCTCTCTCTCTTCGTTTAGCTGTTTGTTCAGCCTACATACAGAAGGCGCTTTTGTTCCTGCCAATGTCTGAGTTGAGTCAGTCAGTCCTTATCCCCAGCTGAGTTAGCTGTCGCAAGTGTTTTGTTCTTTTACCATCTTATTATATATTTTTTAAACTAGAAACTTTCGTTTTATCCATATGATGGCTGAAAAGGTATTAAGAAAACGTAGTAAAGAAAAATTTACTCATAACGGCTTCCTATACGTCTTTGACAAAACAAAAATCATCTGATGTTATCGCCACTCCAGGAAAAAAATCGTTACCATACTCTTCAGATCCTTCAACTCGATCATCTATACAAGGTAATTATATTACCGAAGTTTAAATAAAATAATAGTGTTAGTGCTAGTAAATCCGAATTTATTGAATTGTTTTAAATTTATGAACAAATTTTCCTAATGTTAAAACGACCGGCAAGTGCCAAATTAGCAACCACCCAAACGGTCGTGCCCAACTGTCAACCGGTGCCCAAACGGCCGGACCTAAACGACGGCACCCAAACGGCCACGCCCAATAGTCCCATTCCAAAAACCAACATAGTAATCTGAGGATGAAAGACATGTTTCTAAATAACTTTTTCAGATCTCGCCTCTTACATAGATACCAGGCATTGAGGTCCAGTTTGTTCTCACGGCTACAACCTCCAGAAATTTAAATGCAAAGTCAATACTCATCTACTAACCACTGGACTCTAGCTCTCCCCCCCGTATAACCTTCCCTTTCTCTCCACCTATGTATCTGTCATCGCACCTGCTTTCTCAGCTTTCTATTGTTCCTTTCTAACTAGTTTGTACTCCTCACTCTTTTCTAATTAATCTTTTTACATTTATGTAGCCCCCTGCACATCAGTGGCGTTTCCGCCTTGCTCGGGGTGAAATGATTAAAAAAAAATCTATATTCAACTGGAAGTTTGGTGCGTGATGAAGTCGTTTATGATAGGTGGAATTTGAGTCTCTGCATGGTGGTAGTAGGATGTTGCTTGATTTTGGCCGTAATGGATATTACAAGCCAGTCCCTTGCCCACCTGAATTAGGTCAGAGGAGTGATGGTATACTAGCGTTCTACGACAATAAAATATCTGTAGAAATTCCCCTGTCGCCCCGTTATATATTTGAGCTTAACAACTTGAACAAAATATTGCAATAGTACTCATAAATATAAATGCTGTTCGTTATTCTAAGAAGTGGGTACAAATTAAAAGATCCGTAATTTTCAGTCAGTCAGTTAAATGCCATAAATTATACACGCTTTGGGCGATCATGTCTCGAAAGAGAGATGACTGATTGGGTAGAAAATTCTCCCGCACTAGTGGTCAGCCAAGGCTATAAAACCAAATCTGTCCTGTTATTTAACCCATAACTGGATGGAAGAGACGGATTAATGCTTTTCCCAAGGGTATTTGTGCGAAAGTTAATGCAAGGAATTTAGCTAGAATCCGAACTCGGCACCCCGATTTTTCATTCCAAGTTGATATCCACTGCACCACAACGCACATCCGGCAATTTACAACTCTTTCCATTTTACTGAAACAGCCGTTAAACGCTTATGACTTCCCTTCTTTATTTTTTCTCTCTGAAGTCTTTTACCTTTTTTAGGCAATTAAAACAAATAATCTGTTATTTATGATGTATAGACAGGAGTCAGAAAACGCTTTTATCTTTGATAGTTTATTTCCATATTTCTAGTCAAATCCCTGTCTTCTGAACATGTTTCTTGATTATAATTAAAAAAAATAATTCAGCAAACGATGTTATTTTATTCATAACAATTGGATTTTTTACGCTGTTCCCTCACTCGTCTTTCTTTGTTCGATACTGATTATTTTTTAAGTGCTGCTTAGATGTACAAGGCCGAAATTATGGGGTACCCAATGAGAATCGAACTCACTACTCAGTTGTAATAGGTTGTAGAAAGACAAGCTTGCTATTACACCACCTCGAGGTGCCCTGATTATCTAAGCGCAGCCTAAATGTGGCACAAGGCCGAAAGTCTGGATTACCCAGTGAGGATGAAACTCACTACTCAGTTGTAATAGGTTCTAGCAAGACAAGTGCCCTTCGTTGTTCGAGACAATCCATCTGAAATATAGCATTTTCATGGCGTTCGACACTGTTCTCGGGTTTTCGACTGAGATCAATGATTAGTATCTGTTCATATAAGCTTAATCGTAAGGCACTTGGATGTGGTGTAATGGTTAGCATCTTGTCTTGCTAGCACAACTATGATCGAGTAGTTAGTTCGATCCCCATTAAGTGCCCCATACTTTCGGCCTTGTGCTACATGTAAGCTGCGCTTAGCAAATCAGTATTGGTATGTAATGTTTAACAAGCTTGTCACGCTACAATCATTACAATTCATTCGTAATTTTTATCCTTATTGAGTATCCCATACTTTCGGCCTTGTGCCATATCTAAGCTGTGGTCTAATGGGTAGCAAAACTCTAGAATCTGTTAAAACTGAGTAGTGAGTTCGATTCTCACTAGGTGTCCTATGCTTTCAGTTGTGACATATCTAAGTGGCGGTCTAACTAACGAAGGAAGAGATGGATAATTACAATTGTACAGAATATTATTTTACAGTATTTACATTATTCGGACTTAAGGTCAAGTCAGGAACTAACCAACGTCTATATCCACTGGGCCATGTCTCCTTAAGGACTTGACTCTTAGTGTTGTGAGTTGAATACCAGGCTACAGCAGTGGTGAACAAATAACTTACAGGTTTAGAGGGCGATAACTCATGACTTCCAATCGTAGCTTTACGCAAGGCATGAGGATGATGTACCCCAGTGATTGTAATAAATAGTTCAGTTTGAAATTCCTAGCACGTGAAGATGGCCGGAGCGAAATGTCGTACAAAGGCAACAAAGATGAGGACAATAGTCCGAATAATGTAATTACTGTAAATTTTACTTCATCTCAGAAATATAGACAAATATTATTTTTGTTTAGAATTAATCTATGCTGGATGATTTTGGCTTTCAATGTTCGTTGCTTCTTTGACAGTTTCTTTGGTAGTAACAATTGTAAACAGATTATTTATGTCTGACAAAGTCAGGGTGCCATTATGAGCTTAATTGGACAGTATTTTATCTAATTCAAGTATTAGATTATTTTTTCATGGTGAAATGCTTTCTCAGAACGCGTGAATAATCCGTTGACCCTGCGTATTTTGACGGCTGGACGCACTAGTTAATATATTCAGTCTCTGAACATTTTGCGTAGCAGATAGGGCTTGTATTGCCTGTTATATGTGTATGTTTGAATTGCTTGGGGAAACGTCATAGTACGTATTCAAGCGACCATTTTGCGACCACTTAATTTGTGGGGAAGGCTACAATGAAAAGCCGATATTTAAAAGAATCTGCTGGAGTAGAATTTGCGTGGAGTAGAATTTGCGGAAACTTACATCCTCATGCTTTTCTACATCCACCCCACTCTCATCAGTACTCTCTTCCTGATATCCCCTGCAACCTCTCACTCCTCATAACATTCCTCCTCGTCCACCCCACTCTCATCAGTAATTTCTTGCCTCTCCTACTCTCTTCATGACATCCCCTGCAACCTCTCACTCCTCATAACATTCCTCCTCGTCCACCCCACTCTCATCAGTAATCTCTTCCCTCTCCTACTCTCTTCATGACATCCCCTGCAACCTCTCACTCCTCATAACATTCCTCCTCGTCCACCCCACTCTCATCAGTAATCTCTTCCCTCTCCTACTCTCTTCATGACATCCCCTGCAACCTCTCACTCCTCATAACATTCCTCCTCGTCCACCCCACTCTCATCAGTAATCTCTTGCCTCTCCTACTCTCTTCATGACATCCCCTGCAACCTCTCACTCCTCATAACATTCCTCCTCGTCCAGCCCACTCTCATCAGTAATTTCTTCCCTCTCCTACTCTCTTCATGACATCCCCTGCAACCTCTCACTCCTCATAACATTCCTCCTCGTCCACCCCACTCTCATCAGTAATCTCTTCCCTCTCCTACTCTCTTCATGACATCCCCTGCAACCTCTCACTCCTCATAACATTCCTCCTCGTCCACCCCACTCTCATCAGTAATCTCTTGCCTCCTCTCCTACTCTCTTCATGACATCCCCTGCAACCTCTCACTCCTCATAACATTCCTCCTCGTCCACCCCACTCTCATCAGTAATCTCTTGCCTCTCCTACTCTCTTCATGACATCCCCTGCAACCTCTCACTCCTCATAACATTCCTCCTCGTCCACCCCACTCTCATCAGTAATTTCTTCCCTCTCCTACTCTCTTCATGACATCCCCTGCAACCTCTCACTCCTCATAACATTCCTCCTCGTCCACCCCACTCTCATCAGTAATCTCTTCCCTCTCCTACTCTCTTCATGACATCCCCTGCAACCTCTCACTCCTCGTAACATTCCTCCTCGTCCACCCCACTATCATCAGTAATCTCTTCCCTCTCCTACTCTCTTCATGACATCCCCTGCAACCTCTCACTCCTCATAACATTCCTCCTCGTCCAGCCCACTCTCATCAGTAATCTCTTCCCTCTCCTACTCTCTTCATGACATCCCCTGCAACCTCTAACTCCTCATAACATTCCTCCTCGTCCACCCCACTCTCATCAGTAATCTCTTCCCCTCTCCTACTCTCTTCATGACATCCCCTGCAACCTCTCACTCCTCATAACATTCCTCCTCGTCCACCCCACTCTCATCAGTAATTTCTTCCCTCTCCTACTCTCTTCATGACATCCCCTGCAACCTCTAACTCCTCATAACATTCCTCCTCGTCCACCCCACTCTCATCAGTAATCTCTTCCCTCTCCTACTCTCTTCCTGACACCTTCTGCAACTTCTCACTCCCCAACATTGCTCCTATGTAACCCCCTGCACAACAGTGTCAGTAAAATGCTTTGCTTCGGGCGACACGATTATAAAAAAAAAAATTAAAAGTGTGTCTTCTACTCATTCTTTTTCGACGTTTTCGTCTCTTTTTCCTTTTAATGATTTTTGTTACGTAAACAAAGATGCCTGTTGTTTTAGAATAAAAAATAATTCTTATTTATTCAGTCTTAAAAGTTTCAACCATTTTGTCGAATTTGCTTCTTGTTTTATTTTCTGTCATTCTCTCTTTCTTCCTTTCTTTCTTCATTCGTTTTTTCAATACATCAATCTAATTAAATATTTATATCATCTTCCTTTCTTTCTTTCTTTCTTTCTTTCTTTCTTTCTTCCTTCATTGTTTTTTTTCACTACATCTATCTAATTAAATGTTTATATCATCTTTCTTTCTTTCTTTCTTTCTTTTTTTCACTACATCTAATTAAATGTTTATATGATCTATCTTTCCTTCTTTCTTTATTTCTTCATTCTTTTTTTTCACTACATCTAATTAAATGTTTATATCATCTTTCTTTCCTTCTTTCTTTATTTCTTCATTCTTTTTTTCACTACATCTAATTAAATGTTTATATCATCTTTCTTTCTTTCTTTCTTTCTTTCTTTCTTTCTTTCTTTTCCCCGCTACATCTATCTAATTAAATATTTATATCATCTTTCTTTCTTTCTTTCTTTCTTTCTTTCTTTCTTTCTTTCTTTCACTACTTCTATCTCATTAAATGTCTATATCACCTTTATTTCTGTCTTTTTTTTTCATTCTTTTTTTTCACTAAATCTAATTAAATGTATATATCATCTTTCTTTCTTTCTTTCTTTCTTTCATCATTCTTTTTTCACTACATCTATCTAATTAAATGTATATATCATCTATCTTTCTTTTTTCTTTCTTTCTTTTTTCATTCGTTTGTTTATTTGTTTCTTTCTTTCTTTAACTCTGTGTATCTAATTACATTTAGGTCTTGGGCATGACGGTAAACTGCATCCGGCAGCAAGGCCTTTGACTGGAAGGTTGTGAGGAGCATGGGACCACCTCTTATTTGCTGTTGTTCTCAGGTCCACCCTGACCCGGAGTGGTAGCACCTGTTAGCGTCCCAGCTATGCACAAATAGTTAAACGCCCCCCGAACTGGGGTCAAAACACTATGAAAGTATAAAAATACACTTTTACAGAAATATATACGTAAAAATCGAATTTTATAGAAAAATATACATTTTTGAAGGAAAAATATTACCAACAATACATTTTTTGAAGGAAAAAATGATTACCATAACACATTTTTGAAGGAAAAATTAATCTCAGCAAAACATTTTTGAATACAAAACTAGAGGACATTTTCAGTTTTCTAAAATAAAAAAAATAAAAACAAAAAATTTCATTAAAATCTGACTAAATCAACCTTCCCACTATAACCGAACATTTAAAAAAATCATAAAACCCCACCCTTTTATCATTAAATAATCCACAGAGATTGATATACCGTTAAACAAAACTCTAATTAAATTTATACATTATGTTTTCTTTCTTTGTTTCTTTCTTATTTGTAATCTCTTGTTCGCGGTATTTATTTATTTATTCTTTCTTTTTTTCTAATTATGAAGATTTTTATTTTTTATTTCTAGCTATATATTTTATCATATGTACATTTAGATTGTTCTAGTTACACGAGCCCTGCCTCTTCCAGATTTATCAGTATCAGTTATCTCCTTTTAACTCAACTCCCGAAGGAAACATGGCACAGTGGATAAAACATTAGTTGGATCCAGTAACTTGACTCAGATAGTTGTGAGTTCAATACCTGACCACATCAGATGTGAACAAAAATGTTGGGAGTTTAATTAAAGGGAAGTAACTGATACTGAGACATTTGGAGGAAGCATGGCTTGTGAAACTAGAGTAATCTACTTCGGTGAACAAAAGTATAACGTTCAGTTCGAAATTACAAACGCTTGAAGAAGGCCGGAACAGTTAAAGAAGGCCGGAACACATAAGTTAAAACTGATCTCTTACATTATCTGTGTATATTATTTTCTTTTGTTCTTGCGTGAGTTTATAGGAAACTTCATTTTTTATATTTTTGCCAGGATTTAGTTTTACATATTATTCAAACTTGTTTGTTTGTTTGTTTGATTGTTTGTTTATTTGTTTGTTTGTTTGTTTCTTTCTTTCTTTCTTTCTTCTACGACATTGCATTACGCCTTATTGCCCCAAACCCAACAGTTATTGTCTCATAAAAAAACAAAAAAATCTCGATCGATCTGCTCCCATTAAAACAACAAATTCGTTCCTGACATGACAAGAGAAGTAAAGAAAAAAGGCGGCAAAAATAAAAGTCCGCCATGTTTCTTCGTTTCCAACGACATACTCTATGTCAACAAGCATTTTGTACAAGCACTTATATTAGTTCCCAATAATAACATCCGTCATATTTCACGCCCCCTCCCCGACAGACAAACATGTATTAAAAGGATAGGGGAATTTTGGGGTACTACCATTATATTAAAATAGCTACTACTGATGCCCTTATTTGAATCTTCGTCTACTATGTTTTTCTAAGTAGGATCAGAGGAGAGAATCTCTCCCGTTCCCAGTAGGTACGAAATAGGGTCAATAGTAATTTATAAATTAGAAAAATACAAAAAAATTCCTTTAATCAATTTCGAAAAGAAAGGATGAGGAGTGTCTAAAAAGTGGGGAGGAAAAAAAGCTAAATGTAAGAAAGTTATGTAAAGGATAAGAAGAGGAGGAGAAAGAGGAGGGAATACAAAACAGTGACAGAGGAAAGAAAGGTCGAGAAAGCAGGAGTTAAAAAAATAAAAATATGTTATGAGAAATAACATGTCAACGGTAAGAAAGCCAGGTAAATAAAGAATAGAGAGAGTAATAGGGAGGATAGTAGGCGGTAAGAAAATAGAAGGAGTAGGAGGAATAAAATGAAGTAAAAAGGGAAAGGTAGGAGGTAAGAAAAAACGAGAGAAAAGGAGGAATAAATGGGAGTGAGAGAGGAAAGAAAGAATGTAAAAAAGTAGAAGATGGTAAGGGGTAAGAAAACAAGAGACAGAGAAGGATAAGAAGGGGGTAAAAGAGAAATGGAAGAAGCAGGATAACTCGAATGAGACAATGAAATATGAGGAAGTGAGAGTGGAAAGTAGGAGGTAAAAATACAAGAGAGAGAAAGAGAAATAGGTGGGACCGAGAGAGGGAAGTAGAAAGAGCAGGAAGAATAAATAGAAGTAAAAGGGTAGGGAGTAAGAAAACAAGAAAGAGAGGGATAAGCAGGAGACAAAGTGGGAGTGGAAAGTGGGAGGTAAGAAAAAACGAGAGAAAAGGAGGAATAAGTGGGAGTGAGAGAGGAAAGAAAGAATGTAAAAAAGTAGAAGATGGTAAGGGGTAAGAAAACAAGAGACAGAGAAGGATAAGAAGGGCGTAAAAGAGAAATGGAAGAAGCAGGATAACTCGAATGAGACAATGAAATATGAGGAAGTGAGAGTGGAAAGTAGGAGGTAAAAATACAAGAGAAAGAAAGAGAAATAGGTGGGACCGAGAGAGGGAAGTAGAAAGAGCAGGAAGAATAAATAGAAGTAAAAGAAGAGAAGGTAAGGAAGAGAAAAACAAGTAAGAGAGGGATAAGCAGGAGACAAAGTGGGAGTGGAAAGTGGGAGGTAAGAAAAAACGAGAGAAAAGGAGGAATAAATGGGAGTGGGAGAGGAAAGAAAGAATGTAAAAAAGTAGAAGATGGTAAGGGGTAAGAAAACAAGAGACAGAGAAGGATAAGAAGGGCGTAAAAGAGAAATGGAAGAAGCAGGATAACTCGAATGAGACAATGAAATATGAGGAAGTGAGAGTGGAAAGTAGGAGGTAAAAATACAAGAGAGAGAAAGAGAAATAGGTGAGACCGAGAGAGGGAAGTAGAAAGAGCAGGAAGAATAAATAGAAGTAAAATGGTAGGGAGTAAGAAAACAAGAAAGAGAGGGATAAGCAGGAGACAAAGTGGGAGTGGAAAGTGGGAGGTAAGAAAAAACGAGAGAAAAGAAGGAATAAGTGGGAGTGAGAGAGGAAAGAAAGAATGTAAAAAAGTAGAAGATGGTAAGGGGTAAGAAAACAAGAGACAGAGAAGGATAAGCAGGGGGTAAAAGAGAAATGGAAGAAGCAGGATAACTCGAATGAGACAATGAAATATGAGGAAGTGAGAGTGGAAAGTAGGAGGTAAAAATACAAGAGAGAGAAAGAGAAATAGGTGGGACCGAGAGAGGGAAGTAGAAAGAGCAGGAAGAATAAATAGAAGTAAAAGGGTAGGGAGTAAGAAAACAAGAAACAGAGGGATAAGCAGGAGACAAAGTGGGAGTGGAAAGTAGGAGGTAAGAAAAAACGAGAGAAAAGGAGGAATAAGTGGGAGTGAGAGAGGAAAGAAGAAGGAGCAGTAAGAAGAAGTAGAAGTAATAAAAGGAGATGAGAGGGAGTAAGAAAACAAGAGTCAGAGAAGGTTAAGCAGGGGGCAAAAGAGAAAAAGAAGAGGCAGCTTAACTCGAAGGAGAAGATGAAAATGGTGGAAGTTAGAGTAAAAAGTAGAAGGTAAAAATACAAGAGAGAGAAAAGGAATAATATAAAGTGAAAGAGGAAAGGTAGGAGAAAATTAAAGAGAATAAGGGTGTAAAAAGCAAAGTAGAAGGTAAGGAGACTAGAGAGAGAAGGAGTGATAAAAAGAAGAAAAGTAATTTTTTTTTTCTTTTTAATAAGCGTTTCACCCCGAGCAAGACATGTCACTGCCACTACTGCGCAGGGGGCTACATAGAGTGGAGAAAATATGATTAAATATAGGAAATGTCAGAGGGTGGGTGATAGGCGGGTAGGGATACCGAGAATGGTTAAATATAGGAAATGTCAGAGGGTGGGTGATAGGCGGGTAGGGATACCGCGAATGGTTAAATATAGGAAATGTCAGAGGGTGGGTGATAGGCGGGTAAGGATACCGAGAATGAGGGTTGGGCAGATGAGAGTGTTGGGAGAATAATTGGAAGTTAGTGTGATAGGAGGTGTCTATTGACCCTACATTTAAACACCTGGAGATTTTAGCTGTCGGGAAATCAGACTTGTGGAAGGGAGTTCCACAGGCGGGAAGCGCAAGAAAAGAAGCTGTTGGAGTAGAATTTACGGTTACATCTTATTTGTTTAACTGTAAAAGGGTGAGACCTAGTTGCTAATCTAGTATCTCGTGTGAATTCCTGCTTAGGCGGCACCAGTGATCTAAGTTCATCGGAGCAGAAGCCATGAATGTACTTGTAGGAGAGGCACGGGGAATCCACATCACGCCGGTGAGAGAGTGGTTGCAGCCGGTCTGCCAAGTCAGTATCAACCACGTTACAGATCCTCCTTTGTATTTTGTGAAGAAGCCCAAGGAGAGCAGCAGTGCACGCGACCAGATATGGCAGCAATATTCAATACACGGGCGGATGGTAGATTTGTATATGTGCAGAATAGATTCAGGTGGGAAAAACTTCCGGGCCCTGCACAGAGAGCCGACTTTCATAGCAGCAGATTTGGCAATGGATTCGATATAGTCATTCCATTTGAGGTCCGCCGAAAGTGTAAGGCCAAGGAGGCGTAGTATTTTACTCTCTGGGAGGCCAGCCTGTCCCATGCTAATGGGAGGTAGATGCGATTGTCTATGGTGGTTAGTTGATAACAGCTTCGTTTTAGAAAGTAGGAGGTAAGATAACTAGAAGAGAGATAAGAAGATTTGAAAAGTAGAGTCGGAGCAAAGAATCTCACAGAGAGAGGAGGAGTAAATTATAAGCTGTCGGGGTGGAAAGGTCTGAGAAAAATAAAGAAAAAACAAAACCAGGTGAAAGGAAAATATATCCCATCGTGTTTCAAATAGGCGAGCTGGAGGCGATTATTCTATTATAGAGAAAATCCATCCTGGACATTCTTATTCCAAACACTTCTTTTATTAAAAATTCATTCATTTTCTTCCTAATCCTTAATTTGATCTGCAAGTATTATGAAACGGGGTGTTTCATTAGTGAAAATTATTTAAACAGTTGTAAAGAAATTATTATTAAAAAAAATCCAGCTCACTTTCTCTTTCCTATCTCCCCGTCTATTTGAAACTCAGGTAAACGGAGAGAGAAGAGGAAGATATAAAAAACAACCAGAAAAATATATCCGGCGGGGGTGGGGGCTCTTAAATACCGGGATTTGGAGACGATAATCGGAAGATTTAAATAAAAAAAAAATAATACAGATTTGTTTTTAATCCTTTCACTCCAAGCAAGGCGCGATAACCACTATTTTGCAAGGGGTTACAGTGAGAGAAAAGACGGGATACAGGGTGTATTCATGCGTTATTCTGAAATGAGACTGAGAAGAAAAGGATTCAAATCTCGATTCAAATGTGCTAAGAGGACGGGAAGTTGTGGAGAGCCAGGTTTGCCCATGTACCGAAGGAATACGTCATTGGGAAATAACCAAGAGATGAAAAAAGATACAAATCTGCTAAGAGCTACATTGCACATTAAGTTGTGGAGAGCCATATTTCGCCAGATTGTGATTAGATACGGCATTCTGAAATGACACGAAAAAGTTGTGGAAAGCCAGGTTCGACCAAATTCATATGGGATACAGGATTCTAAAGCCAACTGAAAGAAAAAACGATCAAATATCAAAATATGTTAGGAGCTATAAATGACAGGGATTGTGAAATGTCACTGAAAAATGATTTAAATCCCGTTTAGATTCGGCTAAAAGCTACAAAGGCCATGACGTTGTGGTGAGTTAAATTCGACCATGTTCTGATTGGATACAGTATTCTGAAATTATTATGAAAAAAGGGGTTCGAATGTCGATTCAAATCTACTAAGAATTAAAAAGTTTAAGAAGTTGTGGAGAGCCAAGGTCGACAATGTTCTGATGAGATATGGAATTCTGAAATGACACGGAGAGAAAAGTGTTCAAATCCTGATTCAAGTCTACGACGAGCAAACAAGGACAGGGAGTTGTGGAGAGTCAGTTTCTTTCATATTCTGATAGATTACGCCATTCTGAAATGAGTCGGAGTAGAAAAAGAACTCAAATCTGCTAAAATCTACAAATACAAGAAGCTTTTGAGAGCCATATTCGAAAATGTACTGATGGGATACGGCATTCTGAAATGAGTAAAAAAAAACGTAAGATTCAAATCTCGATTCAAATCTGCTAGGATCTACAAAGCACAGGAAGTTGTAGAGAGCCAGTTTTAGCAGTGTTTTCATGGGACAACATTCTAAAACTATTAGAAAAAGAATTCAAATCTTGATTCAAATCTGCTTGTGTTACACGGTACATAGAATAAGCAGGACGAAGAAAAGGTGAAGAAAAAGAAGACAAAGAAGAACAAAAAGAACAAGTAGAAAAAGAAGAATTATTTATATAGAAAAAGTTTTTTTTTAATTTACAAACAACTAAACTGACACCAGTCTATTTCTTTATTTTTTTTTTCTTTTATCGAAGCTTCCTAAAGTTATTTATGTAGACACCAGTAGACATTTGTTATTTTCTCATGACGAGGACACGGAGATCAGGCGCGATAATGATTGGTAAAAATATCTGGTGACGTTTGACAAGAGAATGATAAAAAAATGAAATGACAAGAAGAGAGAAAACAATTAACCAATCAAGATAACGAAAAAAGACAAAATTAGAAACCAAGTTATTCAGATTCGATTATAGGTTATTATGTTTATGCTATATCTGTATATATTATACATAACATACACACACAGCCACACACACACCCACACCCACACACACACACACACACACACACACACATATATATATATATATATATATATATATATATATATATATCCAACTCATACACACACAAACGCACATGTGTTTTTTGTCTATAATATTTTAGTCTCTACTTATGTAAGAATAATATTTTGTAGGTAAAATCGGCTATGATTGCGAAATGACCTTGTGTCAATCGTAACCAAACCTACCACACTTAACGAAAGGTTGAACAAGAGATAAAAGGGTCTCGTTTGTATTAATAAGAGTACATTTATTTAACGCGAAAAATGACAGCAGTTTTATTGTTGTAAAAGAACATTTTCTTGAATGTTCTGCATAAAGTTTTTCTTTCGAATGTGTGTTTAAGAGCTCAGTTTTCTTAAAGTCGAACGAAATGATTTTGTGAAGAAAAGAAAAATCTGATGTCACTATGTGTGTGTACAATTGTAGTAGGCAAAAGGAAATTATGTCTTTGTTCCACTTTCTTTTTTGGTGCCGACAAGTAAATGAGGAAAGGGGAAAATCAAATTAGTGTGACATGAAAAACAGAGTGAGAGAGTGCAAAAAAGTGGGTCAATCTGGACATGGTGTCGGTTAGACGATTAATAGTACTCTGTAATATGCTTTCATTCTTTGTTGTCAGTACAGGAGATAGAAAGACAAAGTGGAAGTAAAAAATGCAGGTCACCCAGATTTAGCGTCAGAGAACGGTAAAATCACGCTTATTTATACGTTTGTGGAAAATTGAAATGGATCAACTTTTAGATTTTTTTCGTTGCCCGTGATAGGCCAATAAATAAGAGATTTTTTTCTATTTTCCTCTCGACGACGTCAGCATACGGTAAAATTTAGTGAGCCAACTGTCTTAAAAAAGAGATTTTTCACTGGTGAATGTATGAATGTATATGCTTTTTATTGGCTCATGAAAAGGTATAGGTGTCTGTAAGCTTAGATTTTTTGCGCAATCAAATCTTACGAAATTAGACAATTTTTCAGATGAGGAGGAAATTCTGACAAAATTCTTCAAAGTCCATTTTGGAAGAAATCTATTTCCAGCTTTCAAATTTCCTAAGTCACCATCAGGGTAGATAGATACATTTTTTCTGCTTCAAATATAACGGTTGACAAATTGCTAGCGTTCATTATAACGTGAAAATTATTCAAAATGTATATATATATATATATATATATATAGGTGGACTGAGGACACCACCATTTACCCCCGCCTCGATTAGTAATTCTTTGAGGTTGAAAAAGCGAACCTCTCTGCTGAGCTTGAAAAGGACCTCTAATCTGCGGTGGACTAGGGTAAGAAATGGCTCGTGAGTTTTAATGTTTCTTAAACGAACTTGCTATCCGTTAAACGCCAAATAAAATAGCACCCACCCACCATTAGTATAGATCAGGCTAGTTTGCCCCTGCTATTCACCTCGGGGTTCTTGATAAAATCCAACGGAGAATCTGCAATATGATCGATCTCGACATGGTAGCTCAGCTGCAGCAACTTTCTCACCGGAGTAATGTGGCTTCTCTCTGTCTCTTTTATAAATACTTTTACGGCTTTTGCACCGACGAGCTTAGCTTCTTGGTACCTTCTCTGCATGAATTTACTCGAGCTAGGTCCCTCACTTTTACAATGACTACAATAAAATTTAACCACAATTTCTACTCCACCAGTTTCTTTTCTCGCACTTCCCGCTCGTGGAATTCCTTTTCGTATACTTCCCTGACAGCTACAATCTCCAAGAATTTAAATGTAAAGTCAATTGCCATCTCCTATCTCTTTGACTCGGATCCTATTCGTCATGTTCTTTGCCCACTCTACTCTCATCAGCTCTTTTTACACCAGTGTTCTCATCCTTCTCTTTCCCATTTTCTGAGAGCCACGATAACATATCCCTCTTTCTCATCACTTTCCTCCTATGTAACCCCTGCGCACCAGTGGCAGTAAAACTGCCTTGTTTGGGGTGAAATGACTATAAAAAAATTATTTATCAGCTCATTATTTATTTTAAACTTACATTTATGCTAACTTGCAGTTGCTTTTATGCGTTTTAAAAACATTGGAACATGGCGTGATGTAGCTTCCCTGTGCCTCTTCTACAAGTACTTTCATGGCTTCTGCTCCGATGAGCTTAGATCACTGGTGCCGCCTAAGCAGGAATTTACACGAGATACTAGATTAGCAACTAGGTCCCACCCTTTTACAGTTAAACAAATAAGATGTAACCGTAAATTCTACTCCAACAGCTTCTTTTCTCGCGCTTCCCGCCTGTGGAACTCCCTTCCACAAGTCTGCTTTCCCGACAGTTACAATCCCCAGGTGTTTAAATGTAGGGTCAATAGACACCTCCTATCACACTAACTCCCAACTATTCTCACAACACTCTCATCTACCCAACCCTCATTCTCGGTATCCTCACCCGCCTATCACCCACCCTCTGTTATTTCCTATATTTAACCAGCCTTTCTCCACTCTACGTAGCCACCTGCACAGTAGTGGCAGTGACATGCCTTGCTCGGGGTGAAACGCTTATAAAAAAAAAAAAAAAAAAAAAGTTGATATAAAACACCTGAAGATACCAAAAGGTTGAGACATGGTTGTCTATCTATCTATCTATGATATATATATATATATATATATATATATATATATATATATATGCCGGTTTCGGTAAATAATATAAACAAGTTTTGTCTATTTATTTTATGCAGAATCCTTTCGTATAGTCTGATAAGTTTTATAGTACTATCGTCAAAAGAAAACATGAAATCGCAGCAATTGTTGATTTTTTATTCGGTCTGAGCTTTCGGTTTACATAAGCCATTATCAAAGAGTCAACATATTAGTTATTGACAAAGTAGAATTAAACAAAGAGAATTAAACAAAGAGACAAGTCCATTTTTAACGTGGCGGATGGCCGAAGACGGTGACAAAATGGTGGTGTTATGGTTCTTGGTCATGAGTGTATAGTGGCATGAGAAAATTGGTCTGCGAGTTACTACTGCTATGAGTAAAGGGGGTAAGCGTAGTAACTATGACCTCTCCTGTCGATTACAGGCATTGGATTATGTTAGTAGAGATATCGGAATTTATCTTATTTAACCTAAGTTTAAGTTGTTTGATGTTGATAGCTTCTAGGATTTTGAGTGTTCGTTTATTATTTTCTTGTCTAAGTATACATGTATTTTCAACAAGTGTTTTTCTGAGAAGTGTGCGTTGATAACCGTGGTATTTTAAATGTGTGAATATATTTGAATTGTCGTACATATATATATATATATATATATATATATATACGACAATATATGTGTGTGTGCGTGTGTTGAAACAAAATATCTACTTTTTAGTGATATTGTAACATATCCATGTTATAATTTATGAAAAAATAATATTATATATATATATATTTGTGATAGATACCGACTTGGCAGACCGCCTGCAGTCTCTCTCCCACCGGCGCGACGTGGCTTCCCTGTGTCTCTTCTATAAATACTTTCACGGCTTCTGCTCCGATGAACTTAGATCACTAGTGCCCCCTAAATACGAATTTGAACGAGATACTAGATTAGCAACTAGATCCCACCCTTTTACAGTGAAACCGATAAAATGGAGCCGTAACTTCTACTCGAACACTTTCTTTCCTCGCACTTCCCGACTGTGGAATTCTCTTCCAAACGATTGCTTCCCCGACGGCTACAATCTCCAGGAGTTTAAATGTAAGACACCTCCTAACAAACTAACCTGCTCCCATTCTATCAAGCACTCTTCCCATCTGCCCAACCCTCATCCTCGCTATCCTTACTCATCTGTCACCTTCCTCCTGACATTCCCTTTGTCTAACCACTCCTTCTCTTTACCTTCCCCTATGTAGCCCCATGCGCAATAGTGGCAGTGGAATGTGTTGCTTGGGGTGAGATGATTAATATATATATATATATATATATATATATATAAGTTTCGTGGGCCGACAAGAAAATACAACTGCCACTTTTAAACGCCGGAAGATGACATGAGAGATTCTGCAAGATCATCATGCAAGGCTCCGTTAAAGATGGACGCAAGCGGGGAGTTCAATGCAGCATCAAAGAGTGAACGAACCTGAGTGTCACCGTCAACAGATCATCATTTTTGCGCCCTTTGTTTCCTTCCCGACGATTTAAGCACTCGAGTGACTGATGATGTCGAATGATTAAATCATTTTTGGATTAGATATCAATAATTGCATCCGTCCGTGCATGGAGTACTGCTGCCATTTATGGTCAGGTGCCCCTGCCGTTTTCCTCAGCGTTCTTGACAAGCTCCCAAGGAGAGTCTGTAATGTGATAGGTACTGATCTGGCGACTCGACTGCAGCCACTTTCCCATCGTCGAAATGTGGCCTCGCTCTGTCTCTTCTATAAATATTTTCATGGCTTCGGCTCGGATGAGCTTAAGTCACTGATGCCTCCTCAACAGGTGTTTACCCGTGCAACCAGACTGGCAACTGGGTCCCACCCATTCACAGTCAGGTTAGCCAAATGCAGACGACAATTCTACTCCTGCAGCTTCCTCTCTCGCACTTCCCGCCTGTGGAACTCACTCCCATATTCTTGCTTTCCTGACGGCTACAACCTCCAGAAATTTAAATGCAAAGTTAATACTCATCTACTAACCACTGGCCTCTAGCTCTCTCCCCTCCCCTGTATAACCTTCCCTTTCTCTCCTCCTATGTATCTGTCATCGCACCTTCTTTCTCAGTTTTCTATTGTTCCTTTCTAACTAGCTTGTACTCCTCACTCTTTTCTAATTAATCTTTTTACATTTATGTAACCCCCTGCACATCAGTGGCGT
Organism: Ascarosepion bandense; assembly: GCA_037127315.1. NCBI lineage: Eukaryota > Metazoa > Mollusca > Cephalopoda > Sepiida > Sepiidae > Ascarosepion > Ascarosepion bandense. The sequence goes on from JBBBDQ010000407.1 coordinate 1,403,893, forward strand.
TTCTGCCTTGCTCGGGGTGAAATGATTCTTCTTCTTCTTCTATGTGCCCTGTCCCTTCAGGACGTAGGCGATCATGGATCTCCACGTCTCCCTATCCCTTGTGGCTCTTAGTATGTTTGCTCCTGTTGCTCCTGGTAACCCCCGTTCCGTCATCCACCTGATCAGACCCTGCAAATATGTTATCCGCTGCCTTCCTCTGTCTCTCCTTCCTTCTATCTGTCCAGTCAGTATCAGGTTCTCCAGGCTCTCCTTCCTCATTGCATGTCCCAGGAACTTCAGTTGTCTCTTCCTGATGCTCAGCATCAATTTCCTTTTTGTTGCCATTCTTTCTAACACTTCGTCGTTGCTTGTATGCTCAGTCCACGATATCCGTAGCATCCTTCTGTAGAACCACATTTCGGCCGCTTCTAGTTTTGTCCTCATTTTCGATGATATTGTCCAGCATTCACAGCCGTATTGAAGAACTGACATCACGTAGCAGTCTAGCACTCTTTTCTTCGTTTCTATTGAGATCTTCCTGTGTGTTAGTATTTTGCTCATCTTCTGGAACGCGTCCTTTGCCATGCCAATTCGCCTTCGGATCTCCGTGTCGCACTTTCCATCTCCTGTTAGAACACTTCCTAGGTACTTAAATTCTTGTACTTGCTTGATTCTGTTATCCCCCATTCTGTATTTGACATTTTGGGTTGTATCTTTTGCTGATGACCATGCACTCAGTTTTCTTAAAGTTTATTTGTAGTCCCTTCTTGTCACTCTCCACTGATGATTAAAAAAAAAATCTTTACCAGCTCCTCTCTGATTTTATAGCTCAAGTTGTGCGTTCTGAAAATTCTTGTTATAAATGCGAAAAAGCGTTGGACGATCAGTTAATATAAAACGCCCGAAGATACTGAAAGGTTGAAATCAAGGTAGAATTATCATTAATAAAATCAATTATGAACACAGCAATGTGCTTGCCGTAAACTCTACACATATTCCGTTTGACATAAAATAAAATTCACCCTTGACAATGACTAAAAGTATAACTGAAATTGCTCAGGAAAACAAAACATTTGGGCATTTCCTATGTAATTTGAATGTTCATGCGAATAAAAGACAGGGTACTTTTAATTGAACTACGCGTTGTACCCAGTCTGTTCACGACTCAGCTATTGGTCAATATTTACTAGACAATCCGGAGTGTGTAGCAAGATATTGTGGCGATTTGTTTACTGAAATGTTCAGAGTTTTGTTCGATCAGCATTTATGCATATTAACTAAAAACAGATTTTATAAAATTGCATCAGCCATCCTTGTACAAAGAAAATGAGCATTTTGCTCGCCCTCGCGGTCTGTTAAGAGATATTTTGAGAGAAGGCGCGGGAGAGTAATGGATAGCGGCTCGATTTAAGGTATCGGGGATTCCAGTCCAATTTATTAGGGAAAGGTATGAATCCGTCTAGTCTTCCATCAGCTATGGGCAAATATCAGAACAGAGAGAGTTCTCCAGCCTTGGTTGGCAACCAGCCTACTGCTGTAAGATTTGGCAACCTACTGCGAAAGAACCATATCTTTATTTTATGGCTAGGAAGAAGTCTTGAACCTTGGTTGGCAATCTTCCTTGAGATGGGTCTCGTATATACAAGATAACCCAAAAAGTTCTATCCGTTTTTTTATTAATCATTTAATGAAGTTGAAATATACACGAAATGCGTGTAGCAATTGTTTTCAAATTCGGACAGCCGGAAGTAGGAACATGAGACGTTATAAAAAACACGCGCACTGTGCTCGGCCATCAGTTATAAGCCGGACAGCTGTGAGAAGATTAGAAGTGTCTAGAGATCTCTTTCGGGACTGTTTGCTTTACGACTTCAATGTGGGCTTCTCAGCAGAGATTTGAAACTCCATGATGAGCCTCGCAGTGGACGACCACAGGTCATGAATAACGGAGTCCTGAAGGCGGCCATTGAAAAGGACAGTAGTCTAACGTGTGGTGAACTCGTAAGACAGTTCAACGCTTCCGATGAAACAGTTAGACTTCAGCTGCACAGCCTAGGTAAGACGTACAAACTGAGCAAGTGGGTTCCGCAAACGCTGTTGGAGGTCCACAAGAGAAACGAGTGTCAGCCTGCGTATCGCTGCTTTCTCACCACCGTACCGCATCCTTATTCAATCGAGTGTTTACCAGTGATGAAAAGTGGGTTCTGTACCAAACTCCCAAGCGTTCTAGACATTGGTTGTCTCCTCAGGATGCTGTCCCTCACACCGCAAGACCGCCCATGCACCTACGCAAGATTATGCTGTGTGTCTGGTGGACAGGTTATCAAGTGGTTCATTATTAAGTGCTACCAACGGGGAAAACGGTCACTGGGGACCTATACTCGCAGCAACTAAAACGTGTGCAACAGGCATTGCGCCGGAAGGAGTCAGCACTGGTGAATCGCAAAGGTGTGCTTTTCCTCCGTGACAACGCCAGGCCGCATGTCGCGCGAGTGGTCAGGGATATCATACAGCCACTTGGGTGGTAGAATTTGTGCCATCCACCTTATTCACCTGACCTTGCGCCATCTGATTACCACCCATCCAATTCCGGGATAATCATCATAGTGGGAAATTTTTGACCAATGAAGCAGATTTGCGCATAGCACTCACGGATTTATTTGCCTTAAAGCCCCCCACCCCTCGAGTTCTACCGCAAGGGCATTGAACAGCTGGAGACACGTTGGCAGAAGGTGATGGATGCCGATGGTGATTACATCGAAGAGTAAATATTAGTTATACTGTGAAGCGTTTTCTTTTTTTCCTTGAAAAATAGACAAAACTTTTTTGGTTACCTTGTAAAAACACCCGGGTGTACGGTCTGTGATCCACTTCTGTATCAGTCATCTAAAGAGATCTATGACGCCCACTCACAAGGTTTTAGTACAGCAATGCTTGGCCTTGTTGTATGGGGTGGGATTATCAATAGATTCCCCATCAAACATCGGTTGGTCGAAGGAGAGGGTGAGTAAATTTTTAATTTTTTCACTTTATACTCACTAGGAACCTTTTACATTGATTCTTTTTGCCAGTATTTTCTTCACCCTCGTTCAGGTTAATAAATTTGTATTTTAGTCCTGGTTTCTTTTTCTTCTCCTTCTGATATTTTTTCTTTTCTCGCAGTTCGAATTGTTATTCTGTCAATTTAATATTTACCAACGTATTTTTTCTGACAAAGTGTTGGTTGAAAAGGATTCTTAAAGAAGAATGATTCCTGCGTTTTCAAATCTTTTTATATGTTCTTTGGTATCAAACTTAATATATATATATATATATATATATATATATATATATATATATATATATATGAACCATAGTAAAAAATAAAATTCCCAAAAGAAAACATCTGTGAAGTCTTTGATTTTCTCACTTTGTTTAAAGTCATTCTAGACCTCTAGGCATTTTTTAAAAACTGCATTAAGATTAGCCATTTAACATCACCCTTTTTTTTTCTTTTGTAAATTAGTACTGAAAATTTTATTTTTTATTTTTTCCTGTTTGTACTGAATTAAATTTTCTAACTTTTAAATATATTACATCTTTTAAGAGAATTTAAGGAATCCGTTTCGGCTTGTTTTTTTTTTTTCAACAATAATCTAATTCTATGAGCCATGTCTCTTCAGGACGTTCACGATTATAGCTCTCTACAATTTCATGTCCTTTGTAGATCTTAGTGTTCTTGCCTTCTTCCTATCTCTCCTAATCTGATCTGCTAACAGTTTGACCAAGCGTGTTTTGTAAGATATCCGCTGCTTTCCTTTATCTCTCTTGCTTTCTCTCTGCCCTGTGAGTGTCTATTTTCCAAGCCCCCTTTAAATATTATGTTGCCTAGAAATTCAAATTGTTTTTCCTCGTATCTTTCTTGTTTCCATTTTCTCCAAAGCTTGACTCTAGTCTGATTTTGTGAGTAGACATGGAAAGGTGTAGCATGGGAGGGAGACACGCCTTTAGCGGCATCGGGAGCTCGTCGATCGGGGCCGGGCACCGGCCGTCTGTCGTCGGGAAGTAGCGGCTGGAGGATGGTCTTCATTGTCGATGGTGTTAGTGGCCTCAGAACGCTGGTTTTTGCTCATGCGCCGCTGCTGCCGCTGTCGCTGGCGGCGTTTATCTCTTCGTTGGTCTGCTTGTTTTGCTGTAATGTTTTTCCGGTTTTTGTCGCGACCGGCTTCGATCGGTGAAAATACCACCACTTCGGTCGTTTTCTCACTCACAAAATGAACGGGTTGCTTGGCGGCCCTCTTACTAGCGCCAAAGGTTCTGGCCACCGTCTGACTGGGGCCCGCACTCGACCCTTAGCCGGGGACCGTGCCGAGCGGGGAGTTTGACTGAGGAGGTGCGTCTGTCAAACAGTAACATAGGTGTTCCAAGGCGAGCTCAGCGAGGACGGAAACGTCGCATATCTGCAGCTTTCTTCATCTCTCTTGCCTTCTCTCTGCCCTGTGTGTGTTTATTTTCCAAGCCCCCTTTACATATTATGTGCCCTAGAATTTCAATTTTTTTTTTCTCATGTCCTTCTCGTTTCCATTTCCTCGTTGCAATCTATTGAACTTTAATTTTTCTTTATAAACACATGTCTGTTGTCTATTTTTTCCCACTGCGATAAGATTATAAAGATTTAACTACCATATAAAACAAATTTTATTTTTGAAATATTCTCTCACCCACATGGCGACCTGCACATTTTGACTCAATTGCAAGCTAGTCTACCTTTGAATTAACGCATTTTAATGTTTGTCCTATAAGACATATTTAACATTAAATAACCCACCAAGAGTTGACAAGTCTTTTGGTTATTCACCCTAACCTTATTTTTCATGATAAGATGAAATATGATATTAATATATGACAACCAGACATTTTAATGCAAAAAAGGTAATTATACATTTTATAGCAAAATAACAAACAACGTATTTTATCTGTAGCTGAAGGCATACAATTGCGTTCATCATATATTTCATCATCATTTATCCATCACACCCAGATGGTGCATAGGGCAGCAACTTTTGATGCTGTTTCTGTAACAAACTGTTTTTTTACGGGGCATGGGTGTTAGCCCTGAACCCAACCCCCAAACCTAGAGAACAGGTGGAGCATCTTGGCCCTTACGTTTACAGCCCCTGGTATTCCCAAATTGTCACCCATTTAAGTACTGACCAGGCTTGCTTAATTTCGGTGATCGGACGGGAACCAGTATATTCAACACGATATAGCCGTAGATAACATATATTTAGTTGAAGGAATAAAATTATTTTATTTTTTTATATAAAATTATTTCACCCTAAGCAAGACACGACTGCCACTGGTGCGTGGGGGTTACTATTAGAGTGAAAACAAGGTACAGGGGATGTCAAAAAGAAAAGGATAAGAGATAGATGGGAATCAAGGAGATGATAATTGAAGTAACATTTAGACTTATGGTGACTGTAGCTATTAAGAAAGCAAGGAAAAGGAAGGGAGTTTCACAAACGGGAAGTACGAGAAAAACAACTGTAAGAGTAGAAGTAGCAGTGGCATTTAACTATTTCGACGGTAAAAATTGTGTGTGATTTATGCCAGTCTAGTAGTACGTGCAAACACATGTGGCCGGAGAACCAAGGAAAAAATATATTTTTGGACAGTATAACTTATTTCAAAAATGTTTCATTGGATATGAAAAACTAAACTTATATATAAATGGAACTTTGTCTCTGTGTGTGTGTGTCCTTTACCTATATACTCCGAAACGGCTGAACGGATTTTCTTGAAAATTTAAACAGTTGTACTATAAGCGTCTGCGAGTGTTCTTAGCTAGGTTTTGTGTTGAGATACCCCCGATAAACATCGATAATCGAAAAAATCGGTTTATAGAAGGAGTGGTCCAATTTTAATCAAATTTGATACACTCATAGACAAAGACACAAGAAACGATATTCACAAGTTTCAAGGTTGCAGTTCTTACAATAGTGCAGAAAATCGATAATATATTATGAAGGATTTATGAAGGATGGTCGTGTTATCAACCAGAATTTTCTTCATGTGTTCTTGTAGATCATGGATGGCTAAATACTTTTTTATGGCCATAATGTTATTAAATCGTACTTTATTTAATCGGAATAAACGTTACACTCATAGAGTATGCATAGCACAATAACAACTTAATTAAACAATAAAGTACTAGAAAAAAAACCTAAAGAATTAACCAATAGATAAAGAAATGGATTCAACCATGAGTTTTTAAATTTTCTTCCACATGCAACTAAAACAAATTTACGAGATATTACTTACCAAATATCAGGCAAAATGACGGACAGAGTTATCACAGAAAATAACATGTATCCAATACTTTTGCATGTTACTATATATATATATATATATATATATATAATCATTTCACTCCAATCAATACAGGACTGCCACTAGTGCGCAGGGATTACAATGACAGTAAAATATTGGATGCCATAGAATGCTTCTATTACGGCATTTATGAAAGATGATCGTGTTATCAACTAGAATTTAATAAAATATAATACCTCAATCTCTTTGGTGATTTTCTAAGCGCAGCTTAGATGTAACACAAGGCCAAAAGAATGGAGCAACCAGTGAGGATATCATTCACTACTCAGTTGTAAAACCTCAAGTCTCAAACTAATTAACATATTTGCAGCTCTGCGATCTAATAAGATCGTTTTTATAAATGAAACATCGGCTCCAGAAAAAAAAACAAAATTAATAAATTTATAGGTTAATAAATATTTTTCCAATTTTAAATATCTATTTTAAGGAGGGAAAATATTGCTGGGGATTTTCTTAAGGGATCTTATAAATTTCCGTAACAGCTCTCTGGAATTTCAAAGGACTCAGCGCTTTTAAAATATAATAAATTAGTTATTGGTCAGAATTAAATTAGATCAAGAAACGGTTATTTTTATTTATTTTTTTGTATAATCCATTCACTCCAAACAAGACAGGACCACCACTGGTAGGCAGGGATTACAATGAGAGAAATAAAAGGTACAGGGGATGTCGAATAAAGATAAAGGATGAATTGGAATCAAGGCGAAAATATAGAAATTACCGTTGCAAGTTTAACTTGTAGCTATCAGGGAAGAAAGCGAAGAAGTGTGTTCCACAAATGGGAATAGTAAGAAAAGAAACTGTTTGAGTAAAAGAAGAGGTTATTTTTACTATTTTGACGGTGAAGGGCTGGGGCTTTTATTTTTACTATTTTGACGGTGAAGGGCTGGGGCTTTTATTTTTACTATTTTGACGGTGAAGGGCTGGGGGCTTTTATTTTTACTATTTTGACGGTGAAGGGCTGGGGCTTTTATTTTTACTATTTTGACGGTGAAGGGCTGGGGCTTTTATTTTTACTATTTTGACGGTGAAGGGCTGGGGCTTTGATGCCAGTCTATTAACACGAGTAAATACATGTGGCCGAAGAACTAAGGAAAAAACTCGTCAAACCAGTTACCATTAGAATACTGGTAGAAAAGACAGCGGGAAGCCACATCCTGTCACTGAGAAAGTTACTGAAGACGAACTGTTAAGTCTGGATTGATTATATTGCAGATCCTCCGCTAGATTTTGTCGAGAACCTCAAGATGAATAGGAGAATCCACTGATCAGATATGGCAACGGTCGAATGTTAAATTTATAAATGTGCAAAAGTGAATCGGACGAGAAAAATATCCTGGCTCAATACAGTGATTCAAGCTTGATACAAAGTGATGAAAAAAAATTCAATAGTGATTCAAGTGATTCAAGCTAGCCAGCAGTAGATGTAGCTCTGGTTTTGATGTAGTCACTTGATTGAGTAAGGCGAAGTGTGTTGATCTCTAGGAGACTAGAGTCATCCATTTTGATGGTAGACAAGAAAGTTTCTCTATGGTAGTTCAAGGAATGCAGTTTTGTTCTGGGGGCATTAAAATTTACGAATCATTTTCTACCACATTCAAACAAATATTCTACGTCGTTTTAAAGGACACCAGCTAGGCTTACTCTGTTAGCCTTGGCAGATTTCTTATATAGACGGGATTAAATGGTAATGTCATCTGCATAGATGCCTACTTAGAAACTAATTAACTCAGAAACAGTCTAAAGGAAATGGCCCTGGGGAAAACCCCTGAATACCAGAAACCTCTTCTCACCATCGATACGCCAAAGCCTGCCTCTTCACTATTAACGACGATCACCATTTGAGACATTCCCCCCAGCGGACACTGAAACTAGTCTTTCGCGAAAAAAAATGTACTTGATAGTATAGTTAAGCCTCAGCGGCATTAGTACTAAAAATGTACAGTGCTAAGAATTTTGGCAGTATTCACAAAACGAATGTAGTATAAACTTCGCTGCTGACTTTTACGAGCAGTACATGGTTTATATATTTACACTCCAACTATCGAACTACTAAATTGATATACAGGAGTAGATTCTTCTCTTCCAGCTGTCTATGTCAGGATTCATATTTTTGTTCTTGGTTAGTAATACTCATTTACTCCTTATCCTGTTCCCATTTTGTGCGTCTAAGTTTTCATTACCGGGTCCAGGGATAGAACTCTCACGATCAAACGTTTTAATCTTCTAGAGCTACTAGATATTGTGTTTAAGCGGTGCACGGTTGTTAACTTTAAATGATACGCTTCTTCCCATAGTACCTCAACTATTTGAAATTGAGCGTATGACTAAATTGGCAGTTAGGTCTCACCATTTTATTGTTGAACAAGCTAGATGCAACTGCCTCTGTTACTCTCCTTGAATTTAATCTGACCAGGATTTTCGACTTTCTTACTGATGTGACGTGGCTTTACTCTATTTTGATATCAAATATTTTATGGCAACTTCTCTGATGGGGATTTGCGTTGTGGTGCAGTGGATATCGGAGAGCCGAGTTCGAATTTCAGTTGAATTCGTTGCATTCACTTACGTGCAAATACTCTTGGGAAAAGTATCAATCGCTCTCTTCTCCCTCCAGCTATGGGTCAAACAGCAAGACAGATTAGTTTCTACAGCCTAAGTTGGCAACCAGTATACTTCGCTCAGAGAATAAAGGATTTTGTTTAGTGTCAACACATTTACCTGTAAAAAAGACAAATTACAGAAGCATCGCTAATTCTCGCCATCGAAGACGGGGTCGTCGATGGTCTATGCTCAATTTTTTTTTTTTTAATCATCTCACCCCAAGCAAGGCATTCCACTGCCACTATTGCGCATGGGGCTACATAGGCGAAGGTAAAGAGAAGGAGTGGTTAGACATAGGGAATGTCAGGAGGAAGGTGACAGATGAGTAAGGATAGCGAGGATGAGGGTTGGGCAGATGGGAAGAGTGTTTGATAGAATGGGAGCAGGTTAGTGTGTTAGGAGGTGTCTATTGACCTTACATTTAAACTCCTGGAGATTGTAGCCGTCGGGGAAGCAATCGTTTGGAAGAGAATTCCACAGTCGGGAAATGCGAGGAAAGAAACTGTTGGAGTAGAAGTTACGGCTGCATTTTATCGGTTTCACTGTAAAATGGTGGGATCTACTTACTAATCTAGTATCTCGTTCAAATACGTATTTAGGGGGCACTAGTGATCTAAGTTCATCGGAGCAGAAGCCGTGAAAGTATTTATAGAAGAGACACAGGGAAGCCACGTCGCGCCGGTGGGAGAGAGACTGCAGGCGGTCTGCCAAGTCGGTATCTATCACATTACAGACCCTCCTCTGAAACTTATCGAGAAGCCCGAGGAGAACAGCAGGGGCACCCGACCAGATATGGCAGCAGTATTCAATGCACGGGCGGATGGTAGATTTATAAATGTGCAGGATAGATTCAGACGGAAAAAACTTCCGGGCCCTACACAGAGAACCGACTTTCATAGCAGCGGATTGTGATTGAGAATTGAGAGGGATGGGGTTTAGGAACTATTCTGATGAGCATTTATCCACGATTCTCTGACTACATGAATTTCAAGCGTTAGAAAAAGAAATTGAAAAGAAAGGACGGAGCATAAACCTTATGAAAACTAATTGTATGGTCATCAGCAAAAAGGGGAGACCAATATACCAACTGCAAGTCGGAGAATCTAAAATAAAAGAAGTAAAAAAACATTCAAATACCTGGGAAATGTTTTGACAAAGGATGGAAAATCTGACAGGGACATCCAAAGACGCATTGACATGGCCAAAGGCGCATTTCAGAATTTACCTAGATTACTGAAAGTCAGGAAAATCTCATTAGAAACAAAGAAAAGAGTGCTGGATTACTATGAGATATTTGTCCGTCTGTGTGAAAGTGAATGATGGAAGATTTCATGAAAGATGAAGGGGAAGCTAGAGGCAGCAATTCTGAGGTGTTAGAAAGAATGCAAAAGAGGAAAGACTGATACTAAATATCAGGAAGAGACGAATGAAGTTCCTGGGACACGTAATGAGGAAGGAGGGCACCGAGAACTTAATGCTCACAGGTCAGATAAATGAAAGAAGAAACAGCGGAAAGCAGTGCGAGGCGTATTTGTTAGGTCTGAGCAAATTGTTGACGGAGTGGGGCTTAGAAGAGATACCAAGAGAAAAATTATTGAGAGCGACAAGAAACAGAGCCAAGTGGAAGCCCATGATCGCCTACGTTCTGAAGGGACACGCACATATACCTGGGACGTGTTCTCACAGAAGACGGAAAGTTCGACACAGGGATCCGAAGGGGAATTGGCATGGCGAAGAAAGAATTCCAGAAGTTTATTAAAGTATTAAGAAACAGGACAATTTCGCTAGAAAAAAAGAAGAGAGTACTGGATTGCTATGTGATGTCGGTTCTTCAATATGGCAGTGAATTTTGGACAATATCATCAAAGATGAATGAAAAACTTGAAGCAATTGAAATGTGAATTGAAGGATGCTGCAAATATCATGGATCGAGCATGCGAGCAATGATGAGGTTATGGAAATGATTGAAACGAAAAGGAAATTAATACTAAGCACCAGGAAGAGACAGTTGAAGTTCCTGGGACATGCAATGAGAAAGGAGGGCTTAGAGAACCTGATGCTAACAGGCCAGATAGAGGGGAAAAGAGACAAAGGAAAGCAGTGGATAACATATTTGAAGGACCTAGTAAATTGGATGATAGTGATTCGAATACTCCATTTCCGTGGAAAGGGGGAGAGCGCCCCAACACTATCATCCAATTAACAGATAGAATAGGGTTGCATGGTGTAACAGGAGAAGGTGTGCTACGAGCCACCAAGGATAGAGAGACGTGGAAAGACATTATCGCCCACATCCTGAAAGGACAGGGCACATAGAAGAATAAGAAGCTCGATATGACCGACATTTCTACGCTAACGGTTTTCGTCGCAATTACCACCCGTGGAACTCTTTTCCGAATTCGTTTTCCTGACAACTACGATATAAAAAATACAAACAAAAAACAAAAACAAAGAAATAAATGCAATGCTAACCGCCATCTTATGTCTTATATCTATTACCATTTCTTCATTCCACTTCACTTAAGTTTTCTCATGCTCTCTCACTTCCTATACCTCCTTGATTCCAAGTGGCATTATCGCCTTACCTGGGGTGAGACGATTAGTGTTGTGAACCCAGAATAGGTTCGGAAGAAAGCTCAAACTCGGGAATTAGTGAAACATATATTAAAAAGAAAACAAATAAAAAAGTATTACCACGTCAGTCTGACTGCCAAGTATTAAACCTGGATGCCACAACCCAAATCAGCTCCACCCCGAGAGGCATATTTTCCCGGAATTCATAACAATAGGAAGAGTTCATTATTGTCCAAAAAAGTCAGGTCCCATGACAAAAACTAAAATAAAATAAAAGAGAGCAGTCACAAGTTGATTAGCAAGGAGATCGTTAAAATTATTAAAGCTTAAAAGGCATTAATCAGGGAGGAATATGTTCATGCCTTTATCATTAAGAATTGCGCGAAGGTCTGTTAAAAAAGCCTACGTTGGAATTCGAAATCGGCCCGCTGATAGCGTAATTTTTAATTTTTTTCTTTTTTTTTTTTTTTTGAAAGTTACTACCATCTGCGACCAGCCGTAGCTTCATGTCGTGTAGACAAGCCTAGGGGCTTCTCTGAATAATTAATCATTGTAGAAATAGTTTGGGACCATTTCAATACAATAAAATAAGATTCGCTTCTTTTTAATTGCCTGTGCTTATTTTGTTTTTTCACTTATTACGTCTGGAACGAACGATCGTTAGAAAAAAATATTTGCTGTGGGGTGATGGTCTAGAGAAAAGAAGAGATTATTTTAGTGTAACATTACACTTGACGGTAGAATAAATAGATGACTGATAAAGAAAAAAGAGGCACACACACACACACACACACACACACACACACACACATATATATATATATATATATATATGTATATATCTAAGTACTTGGCGTAGACCGGCTTTATTTGAGAAGAAAAAAATATGAAAATATCAATTATCAATTTTATCTCATTTTCTATTACTATTTCTATAGAAAATAGTTTAACGACCTTTCTTACTTAATTCCACCAGTTCAGGCTTTTAGTTCTAGGACACACCATGCCACATACACAAAACCTCCTCATTCTCTTTGTAATTCTTTGGTAAGACAGAAATTCCATCTAGTTTCTTTTCGGCGGCTTTTATTTTCTGGAACAGTCTCCCGAGTTGATGCTTCCTTGATCACTAAATAATTAAAATCTTTAGTATAAAACGTTGTCTATCTTACATATCCTCATACCCTGCTAGCTACGGCCACTTCACGGTGAAGCACTGGGTCTCGAACGATTAATCAACGTCGAGTCTGGAAAGTACCGAAATTGGTAAATGTTTAGGAATACAAGATGCTGTACGCTTGTGGATTACGACAGTATTACGCTGAAGCAAAGATTCCTGTGCATTCATCGGTTAAACAACGTCGAGCCTTTTCTGTTCTTCGATGAGTGACCTTTTAGGAACTCCAATTTTTTTTTTAATCGTTTCACCCCAAGCAAGGCATTCCACTGCCACTATTGCGCTTGGGGCTACATACGGGAAGGTAAATAGAAAGAGTGGTTAGATATAGGGAATGTCAGAAGTGGGGTGATAGGTAATTGGGAGGATGGGAAGAGTGTTTGAAAGAATGGAAGCGAGTTATTGTGTTAGGAGGTGTCTACTGACCTTCCATTTAAACTCGTGGAGATTGTAGCCGTCGGGGAAGCAGTCATGTGGAAGGGAATTCCACAGTCGGGAATTACGAGAAAATAAACTGTTGAAGTAGAAGTTGCGGTTGCATTTTATCGGTTTCACTGTAAAAGGGTGGGATGTAGTTGCTAATCTAGTATCTCGTGCAAATTCGAACCTAGAGGGCACCAGTGATCTAAATTCATCGGAGCAGAAGCCATGGAAGTATTTATAGAAGAGATACAAGGAAGCCACGTCGCGCCGGTTAGAGGGAGACTGCAGGCGGTTTGCCAAGTCAGTATCGATCACATTACAGACCCTCCGCTGTACCTTGTTGAGAAGCCCAAGGAGAATAGCAGGGGCACCCGACCAGATATGGCAACAGTATTCAATGCACGGGCGGATGGTAGATTTATAAATGTGCATTATAGATTCAGACGGAAAAAACCTCCGGGCCCTGCACAGAGAACCGACTTTCATTGCAGCGGATTTAGCAATGGATTCGATATAGTCATTCCACATGAGGTCCGCTGAAAGTGTGAAACCAAGGAGGCGCAGTGTTTTACTCTCTGGGAGGCAAGCCTGGTCCATGCTAATGGGAGGTAGGTGTGTTGTCTATTATGGTTAATTAATGCTGTAAGCATGGATGTATGGCTGGTATGACTTACGGCTATATCACGTTGTTAGGAAGGTTCTCGTACTCTCCCGGTTTGGCAACCTCAAACCTGGTCTGAGTAAAACTTTAGGTATACCAGGTGCTGTTAGCTTGAATGTGTGGGTAGTGTGGCTTCCGGCCATATCATGTCTAAACACTGGTTCTTGAGCGATCCGCGGTTGAGTTACGTTGAATCTCGTCAGTACCGACATGACTGATGGCTTGGAAAAACTAGGTTTTGCAAACTTAGATGTTTGGATTGTGTAATGAATAATGAGTTGGAATTGCTAATCGAAGAGCGGTGTTTCAATTCCAGTTGGGTTCATTCTACTCATTTATGCGCAGATTCCCTTTGGGAAAGATATATAATCAATTTCATCCCTGGCCCTGACTTGAATTACAAATATCATTGTTATTTTCCCCCTATCACGCCACCAAAAAATCTTACCATCTAAAAGTTTTTCAAGCTTCCAATAACGTGTAAAGGATTGAAAAGCGTAAAAAAGAAGATGGAACAGTCTCCCGAGTTGATGCTTCCTTGATCACTAAAGAATATCAGTCAGTTGAGGGCAATACGTTATACACGCATGGGTGATCTTGCCTCGAAAGATTTTGCTGCAGTAGCATGCTATTAATTTCTGAGTTAGACTTGTTGCAAACCAAGTCTAAAAAAACCCATTCCGCACTGGTACTTTACCAATAGCAGGAGTAAAAAGCCGGATTAATGTCTTTCCCAAAGATATTTGCGCGTAAGTGAATGCAACGAATTCAACTGAAATCTCGAACTCGGTTCTCTGATTTCTCGTTCCTAGCCGATATTTTTTTTTTAATCATTTCACCCCGAGCAAGGCGGAAATGCCACTGATGCGCAGGGGGCTACATAACTGTAAAAAGATTAATTAGAAAAGAGTGAAGAGTACAAACTAGTTAGAAAGGAGCAATAGAAAGCTGAGAATGCAGGTGCGATGACAGATACATAGGTGGAGAGAAAGGGAAGGATATACGGTGGTGGTGAGAGAGCTAGAGTCCAATGGTTAGTAGATGAGTATTGACTTTGCATTTAAATTTCTGGAGGTTGTAGCCGTCAGGAAAGCAAGAATATGGGAGCGAGTTCCACAGGCGGGAAGTGCGAGAGAAGAAGCTGCAGGAGTAGAATTGTCACTGCACCACAACGCACATCGGCTACTGATATGCATTGGTTATTTAGAACTATTTCCATTTGACCGGTCTACTTGATAACCTCTTTTATCTGTCTTGGGTTTAGAGACAGTGTGTTATTGCTATTTCAAAATAATTGTTTGAAACTATTTCCCAGCTGTTATCTTTCTATAACTTTTGGCGGCCATGCTCTTCAGCCTTCCTCTTCTGTAATAATATTTTAAAATTGTCCAGGGTTTTACGTTAAACAAGATCCTCCAGCAAGATCGGGAGATACGAGGTTTTGAAGAGCATGGAACCATATTTTAATTGCTTTTGTTCTTATTCTACCTTGATTCGGTGTGGCACCTGTTAAGGTCCCAGCTATGGTTATATAGTGTTATGGTGAAATACACCTATTCCTCTGATAATGATTCTAAACACACTATTCCTATAAACACATCTATTCTTATAATAATAAGAGATAACAGGAAGTTCTGGGGAGGTACTTGGGAAGTTCCTAGGAGTTCTTTAGACTTCTATTGGAGTTCAGTAGAACTACTATGCAGTTGATATTAGTTGGCAGTTAGCCGAATACTAAGGAGTCAGCTTTCAGTGGAAGATTACCAACAGTTTGGGTACGTTTAGTCGATTAGCAACCGACATAGTACGATTATAACTTCCAGAGCGAAAACTACTCCACAACCCCAAACTGAAGTTAACCCCAAACTGAAGTCAAATACTATGAAAGTATAAAAATACATTTTTATAGAGAAATTAAGCGAGCTTAAGTTATCATCTAGGTATTAATCTTTTGCCGTTGAAATAGTTAAATGTAACAGGCATTCCTATCTGTTTCATTTCTCGCACTTCTCACCTATGGAATTCTTTTCCGTTTATTTGCTTCTACGATTGCTAAAATCTTCAGACATTTAGATTAATGTCAATTGCCTTCTTTTGTCTGCGCACTAATGGGGGTTTCGCCTTGTTTGGGGGTGAAATAATTCGAAAATAAATAAATAAATAACACGTATAGTTTTTTCATATAAATCAAATTAATAGCAATATATTACCAGCAAAAAAAAATAAAAATAAAATACAAGTAATATATTTTTGTAACGAAAATTATTTATGCTCCCAAGAAAAACATAAGCTTCGCCAGTAAAATATCCATAAGAAGTGGATATGGTGCTAAACGAACAAACATAAACCGTAATCATTGTCTACCATGTATTCAAGTGCGAAAGCAGAATTACATATTTGTATTACTTCAAAGCTCACAAGAAAATTAAATGACCCGTAAGGTGTGATATATCAATAAACAAACAAAAATCAAATAGATCAAAGAAAACAGATTCTCTCTTATTAATTTTTTATTTTGAAAGTAAATAAATTACTTTTTTGTTAACTTGGGCGGACCGATTTAGAAAGGCTGGAATCAGTCAGTTGAGTGCCACACGTGATACACGCTTGGGTGATCATGTCTCCAGAGAGACATGCTTGACTGGATAGAAAATTATTCCAAAATAGGTTGCCATTACATTCTGCAGTAGACTGGTTGCCAGCCAAGGCTATAGAACCCAATCTGTCCTGTTATTTAACCCATAACTGGAGGGAAGAGACGGATTACTACCTTTCCCAAGGTTATTTGCGCCTAAGTTAATGCAAGGAATTCAACTAGAATTCGAACTCGGCTCCCGGTTTTTTTCGTTCCGAGCCGATATCCACTGTACCACAAGAGAAATGAAACACAGACGACAAGACTATGGAGATAAACATCGGAAATCCACTTACTTGTCTTTCTAAAGTAAACATAGAAATGCAAGAAGGAAAGTTTGAAGAGTCATGAACGCACATGTCCTAAATTTCACTGCAATAGGAAATCTGCCAAGGTTGACAAAGTAAACCTAACTTTTAATTTTTTAATCGTTTCACGCCAAGCAAGGCGGTAAAGCCACCGATGCGCAGTATGTATGTATGTATGCCGCATTCATCCTAGTCGGGTTGAGCGGGCTTCCTCCCTGACGGAGCAAGTCTCATTGGGATTTGTTTAAGGGCAGGGTCCCAAGTCCTACCCTGTTATTTAACCCATAACTGGAGGGAAAGGACGGATTAATACCTTTCCCAAGGGTACCAGCGCGCAAGTGACTGCAGGGCATTCAACTGGAATTCGAACTCGGCTCACCGATTTCTCTTTCCGAGCCGACATCCACTGCACCACAACGCACATCCGTCACTATACGCTTACAGCACCTGGTATTCCCAAGCGGTCACCCATCTAAGAACTGACCAGGCTCAACGTTGCTTAACTTCGGTGATCGAGCGAGAACCGGTGTATTCAACGTGATATGGCCGTAAGCCACCGATGCGCAGGGGGCTACATAAGAGAGTAAAAGTTTAAGCAAGAGGAGAATGAAGAGAAAGACGAACCAGTTACAGGGGCTGTCAGAGAAAGTGCAAGAGAAGGATGGAAATACCGGTGTGGTACGCATCCACGCAGATGACACCACAATTTATTCCCGCATCATTAAGAAACCCGTCGTGGCGGACAAACATAATCTCGCTGCTGATCTTGAAAGGGATCTACACTCTGTGGTGAATTGGGGTAAGAAGTGGCTAGTCAATTTCAATGCGTCTAAGACCGAAATCTTGTCTGTCAATCATCACAGGCAACCTCTTCTGCCTCCCATAAGTATGGACCAAGCGAGTCTCCCTGAGAGCAATACACTGCTCCTCCTCGGCCTTACCCTCTCTTCTGATCTCAAATGGAACCATTACATTGAGTCCATAGCTAAATCCACTTCTATTGTTATATCTCCTTAACCATGCTTTGCTATCTACTATCAAGTATGTCACGCGTTGCTTTCCTCTCTTTCTCTTCCTTTCTATCCGTTCTGTGAGTACCAGTTTCTCCAAGCCCGTCTTCCTCATTACGGGTGTCAGGAACTTCAGCTGTCTTTCCTGATATTATGTATACGTTTCTTTTTCGTTTCCATCTCCTCTAAAACATTATCGTGCATTGAATACTGTTTCAATTTCTGATCAGAGGATCGTGCTATTAATCTTTAGATTTTCGACAAAATGTAAAAAATTTCTATCCGTTCTGTGAGTACCAGTTTCTCCAAGCCCTTCTTCCTCATTACGGGTGTCAGGAACTTCAGCTGTCTTTCCTGATATTATGTATACGTTTCTTTTTCGTTTCCATCTCCTCTAAAACATTATCGTGCATTGAATACTGTTTCAATTTCTGATCAGAGGATCGTGCTATTAATTTTTAGATTTTCGACAAAATGTAAAAAATTTCTATCCGTTCTGTGAGTACCAGTTTCTCCAAGCCCTTCTTCCTCATTACGGGTGTCAGGAACTTCAGCTGTCTTTCCTGATATTATGTATACGTTTCTTTTTCGTTTCCATCTCCTCTAAAACATTATCGTGCATTGAATACTGTTTCAATTTCTGATCAGAGGATCGTGCTATTAATCTTTAGATTTTCGACAAAATGTAAAAGAGAATCTGCAATACAATCGATCCTGAGTTGGCAGATCTTCTTCAGTCACTTTCTCACCGACGTGATCGGGTTTCTCTTTGTCTTCTTTTTACCAGTATTTTCGTTGTGGTACAGCGGATAAAGGCTCGGAACGAGAAATCGAGGAGTCGAGTTCGAATTCCACTTAAATTCATTGGACTCACTTATGCACAAATACCCTTGGGAAAAGTATTAATCCGTCTCTTTCCTCTAGTTTTGGGTTAAACGACAGGACAGATTGAGTTCTATACTCTTGGCTGGCAACCAGTCTACTGCAGAAAGTAATGGCAACCTATTGCGGAATAATCTTATGCCCAGTTAGTCATGTCTCTTTCGAGACATGATCGCTCAAGCGTGTATCACGTATGGGACTCAAATGACTGACTGTGATGAGTTTTTTTTTTCCTGGTGCCTCTTCCATGCGAATTTAAGTGTGCTACTAGATGGTCATTAGCGAATGGAGGAGGTCAAAATGCCAATTGCAGGTTGGGGATACTAAAATCAAGCAATTACAAAAATGTTCGGCACTTGGGAAGTGTTCTAACGGAAGACAGAAAGTGCGATACTGAGATCCTAAGGCAAATTGAAATAGCCAAGGACGCATTCCAGAAGCTGAGCAAGGTATTAAGAAACAGGAAAATTTCGCTAGAAACAAAGAAGGGAGTTCTGGATTGCTATATGATGTCTGTCCTTTAATATGGCAGTGAATGCTGGACAATATTATCAACGAGGAATGGAAAACTTGAAGTAACTGAAATGTTGTTCTGCAGAAGGATGCTGCGAATATCATGGATCGGGCATGTGAACAATGATAAAGTTTTAGAAAGGGAAATTAATACTGAACATCAGGAAAAGACAGCTGAAGTTCTTGGGATACGTAATGAGAAAGAAGGCTTGGAGAATCTGATACTCACAGACCAGATAGAGAGTAAAAGAGATAGGAAAGCAGCGGATAACATATTTGATGGGCTTTAGCAGGTGGATGGGAGATCGAGGTTTGGGTGCGGTAGCAAGGGAAAGTGTGCAAAGAGCCACCAGAGTAGGGAGACGTGGAGAGCAATGATCGTCAAAGTTCTGAAAGGACCTGGCGCATGGAAAAAGATTAAACTGTCAACTAGATACCACTGTTATACCGTCAAAATATTTAAATGTAAACATCTCTTCTACTCCAACAGTTTCTTTTCTTGCACTTCCCGTTTGTATAACTCTGTTCCGTTTACTTTCTTTCATGATAGCTACAACCTTGGAAAGTCTAAAATCTTCAACTGCCATCTTCTATCTTCTTGATTCCAATCCATCTCTTATCCTTACTTCGACATCCCCTGTAACTTCCTTTTTCTCTCACTGTAACCTCCTGTACAAGGTCCTGCCTTGCTCATGAAATGATTATTAAAAAATACAACTTCATCACATTGTTTCAGTGACGGCAAACTTAATATGTAATTCTGCTTTTATACGGAAGAGATTGTGTTATATACTGAAGTCATTTTAACAGTACATAGGTGAAAATGAAAGAGAATTTAAAATAGGCTGCATTAGAGGTAGTTTCGCATAATACCGCTAATTACCACAAAATCAAATTTATAACCAGAAAACCATGTCTTGATCTTAAGTATCCTCGTCAGACCGAGACTTTCATGTGGACATTATGTATGATTCAGGGGATTACTGCTATATCTCGTTGAAATACCGGTTCTGGTAGAGCTTGGTCATTACCTAGATGAGTCACCGCTTAGGAATACCACGTTCTGTAACCTTGGTGGTGTAACTGATAACGACTCCTAGTATGATATTGGAAATCCGAGCTCACATTTTCAGTCACTTCAGTAATATACACTTACCAGAAACAATCCATTGGAAACGTATGAATCCCTACTTTCTCCCTAGCTATGGGTTAATTAGTAAGACTTGTATAATTAATTTCTTATTATCTTAAAAAAAAATCTTAGAATCTAAAAACATTTCCTGCCTTTAAAGAAGGTTGATAAGTCGTAAAAAATGAAATCAACCAATAAAAAAATATTTCAGTAATATACACTTACCAGAAACAATCCATTGGAAACGTATGAATCCTTACTTTCTCCCTAGATATGGGTTAATTAGTAAGACTTGTATAATTAATTTCTTATTATCTTAAAAAAAATATTAGAATCTAAAAACATTTTCTGCCTTTAAAGAAGGTTGATAAGTCGTAAAAAATGAAATCAACCAATAAAAAAATATTTAAAGTTTTATAAAATCGGCGGTTATATTAGCTTTGAGTGAGTGAGGATTGTGGGTCTTGGCAAAGATCATCATTCTTTGAACTTTGTGAACCTGTGTTTCGGAACTGTGATACTATCTCCCGCGAGTATATTTTCTTTTGTTTGGTTTAATACAACGGAGAGAGAGGCATTAGTATTAGTGGTATTATTAGTTGTGCTTTATTGTAATTCGAGAAGTGAGCTTATGTAAAAAACTATTTTAATACTATAATATACTTGTAAAATCCGGGGAATAGAAAAATTGGACATTTTAATAATATCACATACTTGTAAAATCCGGGGAATAGATAAATTAGCTGACAATTTGAAAGAGAGAGAAATAAATATAGTTTTCTTTCTTTTTTATATACGCTAGGTGGAAATTTGACAAAATGGTCGCAGTCATAACAAAATGTCAGGATTTACTTGATGAGGTCAAGTAAGATTAGATCCCCCAACAGATGTTCCTGAGAACAGAAAATTGTGGGAATTGAAAAATCTAAAGCTGATGTAATCGAAAGACAGAAGACAAGGGGACATTGTGTCATGCGAGCTGTTGATATTTCATTCGTCGAGCCATGGCCCCACCCCGCAAATCGTGTGGGTGGAAAACGGTCTCATTAGTCAAAAACTTCGAGTCGGCCAAATCCCCCGAGAGGATTGGGGATGGTGATAAAAATCTAGACTCGGCGAGAAAAATCAGTAGCTATGAGTAGCTGTGAGTTGCTGTTAGTTGTAGTTGTTGGGTGGAGAATAGTTTTTGTGAGTCGAAATGTAACGACCGTGGAAAAAGCTTCCCCACTGGAGGAGCCATGACTCACGGCCGGTCGCCTACCACAGAACTTATGGCTAAAGAGTTAATGTCGAATGAAGCCTGCCGCCGATTAACTTAAAGAGTTAATTTTGAATAATGCGCATTCGATAGGAACCCCGAAAGAACGTTATTGTTTTTTTTTTTAAATAATGGGAGAATCGAAATTTCTGATTCCTCGTTGGCTCTACTTCGGTAAAATCCGATAAGAACCCGAAAGGACTTTGTTATTTTAGAAGTTGCATAGAGAATTGACAGCTCTGATTATAAAGAATATGTGAAAAGATTTTAATGAAAATTTAATGAATACGTGAAAAGACTTTATGGAAATTTGAAGAGCTCTGTTTATTTTAACGAAACTTAGAAAAGACATTTTTGTTTAAGGATTGAAAGCTCTGATATTTTTAAACTCTCTCTCTCTCTCTCTCCGTTGTAAACTGGCATTCCGACAACTGTATTATCATTCTGACAACTGTAACATCTGCTGCTGTGAATAATAATTGTTTTTTTCATAAAGACATTCTTTGTAACTCTCCAGGCGTGTTCGACCTTATTAAGTTATTTTATTAATTTTTGCCGTGTTTATTTTTAACCACAAGTGTACACAAGTGTCCGGACTGGTTCTGCTGGAAAGACGCCTACTGAAATTGCACAACGAGACATTCTGAGATCAATTCACAACGTGGGCTGTGGTCCATTGTTGCAATTGAAAACCAGCTTTTGTGACGAGATCATCATGACCAGCAACAGCGGCCGAAAGCGTCGATACAGCGGGTACCGTTTCGACATCATCGCAGCGGGATCCGTTGCCGAACCAGCAACAGCGACTGAACCAACCGGCCAGCCGGGTGGCATTATCACAACTGGTGCCGTCACGACCGTCGACAAGAACCAGCGTCACAATTAGAACGAACGGGCACAGGCGAAAGTCTTACAGAATCATAAACAAGGAATTATATCAAATAACAAGGAAACATTTATTTCTTGAATGAGTAGATGGGAAACTTCTCTTGTAACTCAAAGAGAAAATGATACAATCAAGATTTTAACGTTTCACACCACTTCAAATGTAAGATTAGGAAGGATTCCCCAATTATATTGAAAAGAGCAATAACTCTCCTGAAAAATTGTTTAAAGAGAAAGGTTTTATAAAATTCGACTGATATTAACACTGGTTGCTCGGTCAGTGATGATTTTCTCAGCGCGGCATAGGTAAGGCAAAAGGACAACAGTATGGAGCATCTAGTGAGGATCAAACTCACTACTCATTTGTACTGATCCTAGTGAGCCAAGCTTGCTGTTACACCACGTAGAGGTGTCCTGGTTGCTCGGTCAATGAATGCTAAATGTTTCCTCATGTTTAATGCTATAGTTTCCATTTACTATAACCATTTTCAGTAATGTCAGAGTTAGGCTAGTGCAAACAATATTGTTAGTGTCATAGTTATATTTTTAATATTACAATTACCATTACCATAAGAGGATATTAGATTAGAAAGAAATTAGCAATGAATAAATAAAAATGAAATATTACCACATTAAAAAATGTATCTATGGCGAAAAGCTATAATTAGCGATCAGTATTTTTTGTAAGAGGATAATTGCCATTTTGAATGGGAAAATACGACCCAGTTTTTTCGTTATTGATGGCAACCTTCGTGCGACGCCATTTTTTATTCTTTTTTTACTGTTTTCTCTTTCTCTTTGTATGTTTATCATGTCAAGATCCATTCATAACTTGGCATTTAAATCTAAGATCCTTTTTTTTGTATTAGCGGAATACAGGGAATCTAACTTGACTTTGTTTCTGTGTAAAGAAAATGAAAAGAAACAGGGAGAAAAGTTAGAAAGAGTGAAAAAGCGAAAAGAGGTAGAGAGAGAACGAAAGAAACTAGTAACGGGGAGATTGGGAGAAATAGTGAGAAGGAGAGAAAGAGAGGTACAGAATGAGAGAGAAAGAATGAGAGAAAATAGAAAAGTAGACAGTAGAGAAGATTCTACCGAAAAAAGGGGTCAACAGACTTGGGAATTATACAGTTTTAGACAATCTAGAAATTTCTAGAAATTTTCTAGAAATTTTTAGACAATCTAGAAATTTCGAAGATGATGACGTGGGGAGAACATATAAAAGTGAAATAAAATGCAAAGAATATTCTTCTTCTTTGATGCGTAATGTATCTTCAAGACGTAGGAGATCATGGCCCTCCACATCCCACTATGCCTTGTAGCATTTAACACCTTTCTCTTGCTATATCTCTCAAACCATGCCCAGCTATCTACTGTTTCATGCCCATCAAGTATGTCAAGCGTTGCTTTCCCGTTTCTTTGTCCATCTATCCGTCCTCTGAGTATCAGATTCTCCAAGCCCTCCTTCCTCATTACGTGTATCAGAAACCTCAGCTCTCTCTCTCTCTCTCTCTCTCTCTCTCTCTCTCTCTCTCTCTCTCTTGATATTATGTGTAAGTTTTGTTTTGTTTCCATCCTGTTCCAAAGCCTTATCGTTGCTCACAAGTTCGGTATCAAAACCAATAATACTGGAAAAAAATAGCTTTCATAATTTGAAATTATAAATGACCAGTCCAGTCCATGAAACTTGAAATATTTGGTCCTTACGTATTATCGGGAGGACCTTTGTGGCCCGCTTATAACACTAAGGAACTGGAAAAATCAGGCTTTCATCACCTCAACGTCAACCACAAGTACAACTTTGTGGATTCGAACACCGGGGCTCATACGCAGACAGTGGAACGCCTATGGGGATCGACAAAGTGGCGAAACAAGAAGCACTGTGGCACTGCACGTCACCATTTGGAGTCGTATTTGGCCGAATTCATGTGGCGGAAGCATGTTGCCTGTACTGATGTCTTTGAGTCACTTTTGGAAGCAATTGCGACGTTCTGGCCTCCGGAATTACAAATGTAATGTTATTTTATTGTTTTAACCGTTTCAATAAATAATTTACTTTAATTTTTGAGTCGTTTTTTTAAAGGTCCTCCCCCCGATAATACGTAAGTACCAAATATTTATTGTCACGAAAGCCTGGGTTTACTCTGGTTAATGTTACCGCTTACCTCTTTTGTTAATGTTCATATCAATTTTATTACACTTGAATCTATACGGAAATAATAGTTTATAACTGAGTTGATGACTAAAAACTAATGATTAATATCATAATCCATTGGCAAAAATTGGACTTTTCTCGGGATCTAATAGTAACAATTTTGTGTGCACATTAGTCATTTATATTTGTAAGAAGAAGCACTCAATCTGATTCTCGGACAGGGGAACATATTTAAGTGATTTACTTAGAAGAACACGTAAACATTACTTGTTTGTCTGAATCTGTACGTATTTACTTTTTTCGGGGGGTAGGTTTATATTTGTCGATTTATGCATTCATATTTTTGAGTAGAAAAGTATTTACTTGATAAGGATTTAGATAAATGTTTATTGTTTATAATTAAGTTTATAAGCATTTACTTTATAGATTACACAAAGGCATTTGAAAAAGTACACCACAAAGACTTGTAGACACTCAGCAAACATGACATTTTCGTAAAAAAAGAATTCGGGGAGCCGAGTTCGAATTCCAGTTGAATTCGCTGCATTCACTTACGCACAAATACTCTTGGGAAAGGTATTAATCAATCTCTTCCCTCCAGTTATGGGTTAAATAACAGGATAGATTGGGTTCTATCTCCTTGGTTGGCAACCAGTCTACTGCAGAAAACAATGGCAACCTACTGCTGGATAATCTTCTGCCCAGTCAGACATGTCTGTTTCGAGATATGATTGCCGAAAGCATGTATCACGTATGGCACTTGAAAACATGATTAAGGCTTCTACTAGCCATAAAGTGGATGATCAGTTTTACATTGTTATGAAGTAATAAACTGATCCCCCGCTAATGACTACTTAATAATATAATACATCTCTTCTCTCTCTACCTATGAGTTAAATAATAGGACAGATTGGGTTCTATAGCATTGGCTGGCAACAAGTCGACCGCAGAAAGAAATGGCAACCTACTGCGGGATAATCTTTTGCCCAGTCAGCCATGTCTCTTTCGAGACATGATCGCTCAAACCGTGTATCACGTTTGGCAATTAACTGACTCATAGTGGCAACAAAACGCTTGCATACGACAGGAGAATATTTCAGCAGGTATACAAAAATAGAAAGGGGCGTAAAAACAAGGACATTTTTTCTCACCGGATCTATTCAGTCTGTACATCCCTAACAATTTTGAAAGCTATTTTTGCAAATATTATTGGTTTTGGTACTGAACTTATAAGCAACAATAAGGTTTTGGATAGGATGACAACGAAAAACAAACTTATACGTAATATAAAAAAAAATATTGCCAAGATTTGTCATTGGCGAACACAATCTCAACAATATAAGCTTCGCAGATGGTGCAATGCTATTAGCAGACACAGAAATAAAATGCAGGACTTCCTACAGGGTCTGCTTACTTTTAATAAATCCATTTGGAATCTTTCGCGTATTATTACTGAAAGATGTAACTTTGATCGTTGATTTTATTATCCATTTCTCGATGTTCCCAAGTACTTTCAATCTTCTTCCGAGATCATCTTCAAAAGTGTAAATTGTGATAACAAAAAATAACCGAAAAATTGCGTTGCTAAAAATTACTGTAATTTTTCTTCTTGCTTTGAATGAAACGTTTGACAGATTGCTTACCGTTCATTAGAACGTGAAAATTATCCACAGGGGAGTCTTTTTACGTTGTAATGTCATGGTTATGCACGTGTTAAAGAATTAAAACGCGTTTCTTTTTATAAACATTTAAAAACATTACTACAGTCTTCAAAGCTTATTCTGTCACTTGAGCGCTTAAGTTTCTAATGAATATTGCCTCGAAGATCGACAGTTTGCTTTTTTTGTTTACTTGGCGTAGGATAGTTGTGTTATCGATCACAATATTTTTATATTGTGAATGAAGACAGAAATGTTGTTGTAGATGTCTAGAAATGGACGTATTGTCAGACATGTGTAATGTAAGACGTATTTTTATTCTAGTTGTTGGAAATCTAACATTGAGACCAAACCGGTCAAATTTCGATCCCGGCTGAAAGCAAGTGAATGTCTAGCCACACAGATGAGCTGTGATACAGCGAAACAGGTTTGTATGTCGATGACTATCTATCTATCTATCTATCTATCTATATATATATATATATATATATATATATATATATATATATATTGTCGGAGATACATTCTCCCAAGACATATATGAATTGATATATAATCTTGGTTTTGCGTAATACATCAGTTGATGTGGAGGAAATATTAGGGCTCATTAAATTAGTATTATTGTATTTTTATAATTTCTTATTTGTTTTAATTTTTAATAGGATCCACGGGAGATATATATTAGTACGAATGAGATTTTTGTGTGTTGTGTTTTTTTAAATATCGTTTTATTTTTTTTTTTATTTACAATGTGGTTTGTGAAATCATTATTAATGAGAGTCTGCTTAATATTTTTTAGTTTAGAGTAAAAAATCTTTTTGTGGAGAAGTTACTTTCTGCTCGGTTATTTAAATTGTTTACAAGTACTATTTTGTAGTAGTTAAGCATTCACTCTTATAGATGTAAGTGCAAGTGTTTTTGCTGGTTGTTTTTTTTATATGCGGAGATAGAAAATGTGTTATTGTTAGTGTCTATTAAATGTCAAGGAAAATGATCTTTTTTAAAATTCGTATATGAACTTGAGGACAGTGTTTTTGAAGGTCTTTTAGATTTCTATTATTTCTTCTATGTTTTTCGCTAATATAAGAATATTATCTACATATAGGTAGTTTTGCTAAATATATTTTTCTTGGTTGGCTATATATATATATATATATATATATATATATATATACACACACCCATGTCTTTGCTCTATTTTTGCATTTCGTTTGTACTTTGTATCGAGCACTTTTTCTTTCTTTTTTTTTTGTGGTTGGTTCCGTTTGGGTTTTTTTTTTTTTCCGGGGATGGATCGTATGTCTTGTCCTTATTCCGCGGATTTCTTTTTTTTCTCCCCTCTTATCCAACGCCTTAGTGCACCGGATTGTAACGGAATTAGGTTCTGTTTGTTAATGGTTTTTCTTAAGGTTGATCTTAGTATAAATTTAAAACTTAAATACTTGCAGAGTCTATTTAGTTATTATTTTGAATATATATATATATCCTTCTTGTCACGCTCATTGAGAAAGAAACAATAGCCAGGCAGAATCACTCAGAACATCCCTTTTATTAAACTTTACTGCCAGTTATGAAAGCTTTTGCCGCGTGTTTGCTGTTTAACAGTTTTTTCTTTAATAATTATGTCATCGGGTAGTGAAGAATATTAATATATATCCTCTTTATTATAATAATGGCGGTTGTATATATATATATACATATACATATATATATATATGTGTGTGTGTGTGTGTGTGTGTGTGTGTGTGTGTGTGTGTGTGTGCATAATCCTCCCAAAATTATTGGCAGTGTACACTCATGTGTAGTAGTAATAACACACTTTTTCAAATATTGTTTCTCTGTTTGTTTAGATGGAAACCATCCTTATCATCCTTATTCTAAACACTTCTATTATTAAATATTAATTAATTTTCTGTGTTTTTTGTAATCAGTTATATATATATATATATATATATATATATATATATATATATATATATATATTAAAAAAGGATTAAAATAAAATAAAGGGAAAGAAAAAGAAAAAGAAAACGAAAAAGAAAAAGAAAAAGATAGAATAAAATCAAATAATAAGATAGAATAAAATCAAATAAATAAGAAAAGAAAAAATATTTTTTCTTTTCTTATTTATTTAATTTTTTTTTCGTTTTTTTCTTTTCTTATTTATTTGATTTTATTCTATCTTTTTCTTTTTCTTTTTCGTTTTCTTTTTCTTTTTCTTTTTCTTTCCCTTTATTTTTATTTTTATTTTATTTTATTATTTATTTTTTAATTTCTTTGCAATCTATTTAAAAAGGAAAAGTAGACTAATTTTTCTCCAGTTTCTGAAAGGTTTTTTCTGTTGCTGAGGTGATGTGTCGTCCCCCGCGGGGATCTTCATATCGAAATGGCCATTCAACATCTTTGAATTAATCCTTTTTTAATATATATTTGCTCTGTAATATTTTATTACATGGAGCTCTCTTCCTGTATCATTTTTTAATATTAAAATAATTTTTTAATATTAATTAGGATCGGGTTTTTTGGAATTTACCTTCCTGCTTTTTCCCCTTGGATTGAAGTATCTGAATTAAAACATTTATATATATATATATATATATATATATATCTGAAATTATTTGTTTGAACATTATTTTTGATCGATACTCGTATTTAAGTAGATTTTTAGTTTATAATCTAACAGTATTGTATATTTATTTCTACCGACTTGATTATTTACGATAATTTTTTTTAAGAAAACATGTGTCTTTCAGCAGGTATCAAACCCTATCCACATCGAGAAAGCCACGAATTACACATTTTGGTAACAAAAAAATTATCGTAAATAATCAGGCCAATATAAATAAATATATAATACTGTTTGATTATAAACAGGATATCTACTCAAATAGGAGTATAGATAAAAAATAATGTTCAAAGTAATCATTTCTAATTATCGGTTGTTTATAACCAGTTTCTTTAAATTTCGTTAATTTCCTTAATATATATATACATATACTAGCAACTCAGAACATTTTAGTAGTAGAAGATGCCACATTTTATTTTACGTACTTTGTTTTTTTTTAAATAACTCTTTTTTTTTTAAAAAAAATACTTTGTTTGTTTCAAAATTAAGGGGAAAAATATTCACATTTTTGTTGATCAAATGAATTTTTATAAGGTCGGAATAAAAATTAAATATAAAGGGTTATTTTCTTTTTAATACAAATTTTTTAGTCGCCTTTGGCACGTGTGGTTTGATTTCTATGACGTAAGTCAGCAACCATCTTAGATCTTAGATGTTTAACGGAACAAATGTAAACAACCTGCACCATTGGCGAAAAAGTGCGAAAGGGGAAATTGCTGAACTTAAACTCAAAAAGTATGTGTCGACCTGGCTTCCCTGTAGATATGTGTCCCTAGAAAGTTTGAATGGCGTAGCTTAAAAAATGTAGGCGTGCATAGGGAACAGTCACACACAAACTCACATATTGCTTTTATAGGAACAGGACAGGAAGAAACATATATATATATATAGGAACATATATATATATAGGAACGGGACAGGATATATATATATATATATATATATATATATATATATATATATATATATATATATATATATATATATATAGGAACATATAGGAATATATATATATATATATATAGGAACATATATATATAGGAACGGGACAGGAAGAAACATATATATATATATATATATATATATATATACATATATATAGGAATATAGGAACGGGACAGGAATATATATATATATATATATATATATATAGGAACGGGACAGGAATATATATATATATAGGAATATAGGAACGGGACAGGATATATATATATATATATATATATATATATATATAGGAACGGGACAGGAATATATATATATATATAGGAATATAGGAACGGGACAGGAATATATATATATATATATATATATATATAGGAACATATATATATATAGGAACGGGACAGGAAGAAACATATATATATATATATATATATATATATATATATATATATATATATGTTTCTTCCTGTCCCGTTTAGGGACGATACCCATTGAGAAAACAACTAATAATCCCCTCTAACATTTTTTACACCAGGTGTAACCTAGGAATAATAATATTAACAATAATAATTGATATTAATAATAATAATTCAAACAAGTATCGTACCAGTGATAGTAGGTTCGCTTGCAATGATAAAAAAAGTACCACAACAACACTTTAAGGAAATCCCTGGAAATTTCAGCTGAAGAGATATACAAAAATTGTCTTGATAATTACAACCCACACACTGAAAAGAGATTTTCCCATAGAACGCTAGTAACGTTATTGAAGGTAGAAAAGCAAATGGAATGTAGTCATAACAATCCACCACTACTTGTCTTAGATCCTTCCACAAGCTTGGTAGGTAGTGTGACTATAGCAAAAATCGAATTATGATGAAAATTACATAATAATAATGATTACCTCTACTATTGAAAAATGATCTAATGATTTGACTGTGCCGGAATCACTTGGCCTCTGATAGTAATTAATTAGAGAATGTTACGTAGTTAAGTAAAAGTATTTCCACTTTCAACTCTATTGTTGTCACACTGCTTCTGCTCATGTGTGCTAATAGTTTGTACTATTAGGTTTACGTGAGCGAAGTTTGAGCTTGATGACACCAGTCATTTTTTTTTACCGCAATTACAGTTTAAACATGGCCGCTTCGATAACAGTGTGAATCAAGGATCAACAACAACAACAGACATTTAACAGACATTGAAACATAATCAATGCCGTTTTCGTTTTATCTTTCTTGTGATTGCGAACATACAGTGAATATAATTTCTTCTTTGAAAATTCTTCTATTTTTCTCCAAATTATTCTTTTCAAGAATATTATTCTCCGAAATTGTCAAATGTTTCTTAGTTTTCTTCGTTTTCTTCCTGATCTTTATGTTACTGTCATTTTTTAAAGTTTAACAAAATCAAAATTCTTTTTCTCAGAATCAGTTCCCGTGACCACAATAGTACAACTATAAGCACGTATAAAGAAGGCAGTGTTTCTCGAAAGAAACATGACTGAATTAGCAGAATGTTTTCCCGCAGCAGGTTGTCATTACTTTCCGAAGTAGACTGGTTGCCAAATTAAGGATATATTTAAAGATATATAAAAGTGGAGAGTGCAAATATTTTATTAATTTACTCTCGTAATATATACGTAATTTGCTTTGATATGCTTCAATAAATATCCCGATATGAAACTACAAATTTACTGGTCCGTTCTCTCTTCATAAGCAAATGGGGTTATCTCCTTATGATCTGATTCGCCTTAAATTTTTTCCAGGGTTAGCATTAATAATGGCATGGTATAGTGATAATTTTTTGGTAGGGTGAGGCAGCCAAAATGACTTGAGAACATTCTCAATCGTTGACAGTCTAAGTATTCTGGTATACTTAACTTGATAAGATATTTCTGACTAGACAGCGTCTATAACGTTAAGCACTGCTTTTTATCTGTCAAACTCGTCAAAATATATTTGGCTGCCATGCATGTGCCTGGCATACCTTTATCAGAGTGGTTCTTAAAAAAATAAAAAAATGTCCTCCAAATATAAATATCTAAACTTATTTATAAATGGAACTTTGTCTGTGTGTGTGTGTGTCTCTGTGTGTGTATCTGTTACCTATAGTCTCCGAAACGGCTGAACCAATTTTCTTGAAAATTTACACAGTTGTACTATAAGCGTCTGTGAGTGTTCTTAGCTAGGTTTTGTATCGAGGTACCCCCGACAAATATCGAAAATCGATAATCGAAAAAATCGGGTTATAGAAGGAGTGGTCCGATTTTAATCAAATGTGATACACTCATAGACAAAGAAATAAGAAACGATATTCCGAAGTTTAAAGGTTGCAGTTCTTACAATAGTGCAGAAAATTTGATATCAATACCAGGAAATCAAAATTTCAATTACAACCATTCCTTTTTCTTTCAGTCTACGTCTTCGCTTTAACTGGAATCAACTATTGCGTTTTAGTCTTTCGTGCCAACGTCCAAAGAGTCTGAGCTACAGGACCATGGGTTAGTTTTAAAGCTTTCATTACACCCGAGCAACGCCGGGCTATACTACTAGTTTAATTAGAAATAGAAATAATTGAATGGATAAAAACGATGAAAACGATGCCAAAATTAATAAGTTTTCCCAATTTTGGTCAAGAATGAGATGAAAGAAGACACCAACAAATATATGTTATTAACATGATCGTTCTCTTGGGCATATATTCGGAGGACACTAAATATCATTGGGAAAGTTATTAACCTGTCGCTTCGCCTTACAGGTATGGATTGAATAGCAGGACAGATAGGGTTCTATAGCTTTGGCTGGCAATCAGTCTACCGGAGAAAGTAATAGCAACCTACTGCAGGAAAATCTTCTGCCCAGTTATCTCTTTCGAGACATGATCGCCCGAGCGTGTATCACATCTGGCACTTAACTGACTGGATATAATAGTTGAAAACATCTTTATGACTTCAAGTGGGCATAAAGTGGGGGATAATTTTTATATTGTTATGAAGTAATAAACTGATCCCCCACTAATTATTACTTAATAATGTAATACACCTCTTCCTTCCCTACCTATGAGTCAAATAATAGGACAGAGTGGGTTCTATAGCTTTGGTTGGCAACCAGTCTACCGCAGAAACCTACTGCGGCAATATCTTCTGCCTCTTTCGAGACATGACCACCCAAGCGTGTATCACGCATGGCACTCAACTGAGTAACTGATACAAGGAATAGCTGCATCACACGGTCACAAGTTTCAGGGATGATGAAGAGAGCAAAGAAAGCAGTAGGTTCAACCGTTTATATTAAGAGTACTTCTTGTTAGAACGTTCGAATCTCACCATGGTTGATTTGTCAGGTAGGTGACTTGATATTATCGGTCTGGAGGAGGCAATCCCAGCGTGCAGTACCTTTGGAAAGGGTTGATCCAAACCTTGTAGGTGAAACTGGATAGACGGCTTCCTTAGTTAGCTGCCTATGAAGACAGTGATTCTCGGACACGAGTGGCCAGTCCTACAATACTTATTGTTACTTATTACATACGATCTGGTGTAAACAGTTCGAGAAAAGGTTTGGAATCTTTGAAGAAGTAAATCTTGCTGGAACAAACATTGAGTATGAATAACAAGAATATAAAAAAATAAAACTTTGAACTACAATTCGATGAAGAATAAAAGAATAAAAATGAAGACGAATTCGAAGAAGAATTTGAAAATGAATCCAAATGAGAGTTCGAAGAAGACCATTTGAAAAATATTTAAAGATGAATTTAAGAAGTAAATGATCTAACGAATTCAGAGAAATACTGTAAGAAATTCTGTGGCGAAGAATTCGAAGACGAAGAAAAGGAAAAATTGTAAGAATTCTGAAAAGATTTCAAACAACATCTTAAAGACGTTTTTGAAGAATCTGATGAAGAATCTAAAGAAATGGAAGAATTTGAAAATACACTTGAAGAAGGAATAGAAGAATCTGACAAATTCGGAGAGTAATTGTAAAACTTTTGAAAAGAGTAATTTGAATAATAAAAAGCAGAAGAATTTACAAAAGAAGAAATGATACCCACTGTATGTTCGCAGGCACAAGACCGAAAGCAGACGACAACGGCATTGATTTTGCTTAAATGAGTTTTGTTGTTACTATTTGGTAGAGGCGACAACGAAACTGGGTCAAATGATGTAAAGAATGAGAGTAAAGTAGAAATAATTAACGAAGAACCCGCAGCAAACGAATAATAATAATAATAACAATAACAATAATAATAATAATAATAATAATAGTAATAATAATTGCTTTAAACGGTGTGCCGTGAGAAACGCACTTGAGTTAAAGACATTAAATAATGAAGAGAAGATAATTTTCCGAGGAGATAGAATGGAATTAGGTGACAGAATGATTAAAGAAAGACGGAAAGGAAAGAAACGATGAGAAAGAAAGAAAAATAAGTGGAGAGAATACAGACCTATAAAATATAAGAAAATGAAAAAAATAGAAACTAAAAGAAGAAGAAGAAGAAGAAGTGGAAGCTAAAATAAAGAAAAAAAAGATATAACAACCGAATGAAAATGAAGATGAGGAATAAGAAAATAAAGAATTGTGAGGCGGAAGCTGAAATAGAGAAAATAAAAAAAGGTAAGGAATACAGTCGGAAGAAAAAAATAAAGAAAAAAGGTTAATCCGAAAAAAAAAAAGAAAGAAGGAATAAGGCAAAGAAAGAAGAAGAAGAGGGGAGCTGAAATGGAATAAAAAAGGGTAATATAAAAAAAAGGCGGGTGAAAAGAAAAAAAGAAAAAAAAAGAAAGAAAGAAAGAAAGAAAAGAAAGAGACAACGAAAAAGGTAGCATGTTTATGGTAGCTTTAAAGGAGGAATAATGGTAGAACATCTACTGGCGCTGATTATGGCAGACAATAAAGGTGGTAGGTATGATAGATTTTTAAAAATGTTTTGGGGTTATTTAGTTATTTATTCATTGAAAATAAAGAAAAATGGGCGTGAGACAATTTTCAGACAAAAACAGACCACTTCCCCTCGAGTAAACACAACATTTTGAAAATGAAACTAATTTGGAAATATATATATATATATATATATATATATATATATATATATATATATATATATCTTAAGAAATTAAGTCGGAGTTGATAAGAACGTAACATTTTGTTAAATGTTTCGCGGCATTTAACTGTTGATATATTGTCTCCAATACTGACACACACACACACACACACACACACACACACACACACACACACACACACACATATATATATATATATATATACTTGCCAGTACAATTGTAAATAGAATTGTCTAGATCTGTTTAGCCGCAAAT
Organism: Ascarosepion bandense; assembly: GCA_037127315.1. NCBI lineage: Eukaryota > Metazoa > Mollusca > Cephalopoda > Sepiida > Sepiidae > Ascarosepion > Ascarosepion bandense. Next base: position 1,439,013 of record JBBBDQ010000407.1, read on the forward strand.
AGAGATCCGTGTGCCTAATAAACTTATATATAAGTTAACAACTGGAATTCCAAATCAGCGAGCCGAGTTCGAATTCCAGTTGAATAACTTGAATTCACTTACGCACAAATATCCTTGGGAAAGGTTTTAATCCGTTTCTTCCCTACAGTTATGGGTTAAATAACAGGAATGATTAGGTTCTATAGCCTTGGCCAGACTACTGTAGAAAATAATTGCAACCTACTGCGGGATAATTTTCTGTCCAGTCAGTCATGTCTCTTTCCAGACATGATCGTCCAAGCGTGTATCTCATATGGCACTTAACTGGATGATCAGTTAAATAAAAGGGTAAAATGGGTTTCTAAAAATGGGGATGTAGTCACTAAGGCAGTGTTTTCTAGCCGTTTTTTCTTCTTCAGGGACCATTTTGTTTATAATAATTTCACTCCAAGTTAGTCAGAATTGACACTTTTGGTCAGGATTTCAGTTGTCCGGTTAATTGTCGTACTTGAGACACGCTTGGGCGATCTTGTCTCGGAATATACATGACTGACTAGGTAGAAGAATTTCCTGCAGTAGTTTGCCATTAGTTTCTGCGGTAGACTGGTTGTCAACCATGGCTATTGATCTCAATCTATCCCGCTATTCAAATTATAACTGGAGGGATAAGTGATCGGCTAATACCTTTCTTAAGGGTATTTGTGTATAAGTGAATAAAACGAATTCGACTTGAATTCGAACTCGGCTCTCCGATTTCTCATTCGGAGCAGATATCCATAAATCCACAAAGCACATGAGAGAGAGTACAGGGGATGCAGAAAAAAAAGAATAATAGATGGATGGGTTTAAAACATGGATGCGATTTTAGAAGATAGTAATTGACATTGTATTTCAAATTTAAAAAATTGATTGTGGCTTTCAGGAAGGCAAGTGTACGGAAAGGAATCCCACTAAGGGAAAGTGCAAGAAAAGCAACTATTTGAACAGAAGTGACCTTTTCAATTTGACTATTTCAACGGTAAAACGGTGGGACGTTGATACCAAGTAAGCAGCACAAGTAAATTCATGTGGTCGGGCAACAGGAAAGGAAGCTCATCAGTGCAGAAACCGTGAAATCATTTGTAGAAAAGACAGAGTGAAGCCACATCATATCGAGGAGAAAGTTATCAAAGACAAGCTGCTAAGTCAAGATGGATAACGTAATCTATGACGTCCACCCCACGGCTGGTCCGTACTCAAGCACGTGGAGTAGATCGCTCGGCCCAAATCTTGTGTCGCCCCACGTTGTGCAGATTAATCGCAAAACTGGCTTGGTCCGAATGTTTTACTGAAATCGATGTACTGGTTTGATCCTGTCAGAGTTAATCACACAAAAAAATAACTTGGATAAAAGAAAAAAAAATTGAATAGAATTTTAAGTTTCAAAGTTGGTAGTACAGTTACTGGTGTCTTAAAAAGTTCTTATTCTCCACATAAAGAATTCTGGAACAAATCAGAGGTTTTTCTTCGGGACAGTAAACTATTTCAGATCAGGTAAAGCAGTCGTATTGTTTCTCTTCTCTGGTCTGCTTCTGTTTTCTGGCCTGATCCAGTAACTTTCTTAACTGCGTTCTCTCACTCTCTGGTTTCGCCTGTCTATGATCTCCAGTCTGTGTCTCTTTACGTCTGCCGTTAAATGTACTACATGTATTATGTCTCTCCCATGTGTCTGAACTCTGTGGGGTTTTTCTGGACTATCTCTTTTTTTCCGTGTCTCATCGCCGTGTCCCTCCGGTATGTGTCTGTGTCTTTGTCGAGGCTCTCTGGTCTGTGTCTGAGTCTTAGCCTGCTAACTCCGGTCTGCAAACACTGTCTTCTGGTCAATCGTCGAATCTCACTCGTGTGTCATGTCTCCACCGGGTTTCTGCAATCTGCACACACTGTCTTCTGGTCAGCCGTCGAATATCAATGTGTCATGTCTACGCCGGGTTTCTGCAGTTTGCACACACTGTCTTCTGGTTAGCCGTCGAATCTCACACGTGTGTCATGTCTTCGCTGGGTCTCTGCAGTCTGCACACACTGTTTCTAGTTAGACGTCGAATCTCATTAATGTGTCACGCCTCCGCCGGTCTGTAAACACTGTTTTCTGGTCTGCCGTCGAATCTTACACATGTGTCATGTCTCCACTGAATCGCTTTGGTTTGCACACACTATCTTCTGGTTGCCGTCATTCTCTATTCTATAACCTGCTTCGTTTTGGAAGCATTAAAATTTACGAGCCATTTGCTAGTCTATTCAATCACAAATTGAAGGTTCTTTTGAAGAACAGCAACCAGGTTTACACTGTTAGCCTTGGTAGATTTTCTGTTGAGACGGAAGTAAAGGGTGGTGTCATATGCATAGATGCCTACTTTGGAATTTAGGACATGTATGTTTAGGACACTTTGGCCATTTCCTCCAGATCGATGCATTTCTATTATTAATTTAGAAGACAAAAGTGTGGATTCCCTTTGTTTTATTCATAGACATGTATTCTTTTTTTTTCTTAATCATTTCACACCAAGCAAGGCGGTATCGCCACTGATGTGCAGGAGGCTACATAAGAGAGTTAAACCTTTAGACAGGGGGAGAGTGAAGACAAAGACCAACTAGCCACAAAGGGTGAAAGCGAAAGAGCAAGAGAAGGATGTGAACCCAGGATTGAAGACAGTTACGAATGTAGTGAGAAAAGAAAAGAACAAGATACACTGGGTGATGTGGGAAGAACTGGAGACAAGTGGATAAGAGATAGGAATTGATTTTGCATTTAAATTCCTGGAGGTTGTAGCCGCCAGGAAGGCAAATATACGGAAAGGAATTCCACAGTCGGGAGTAGAATTGTCGCCTGCATTTGGTTGATTTAACTGTAAATGGGTGGGACCTTGTTGCCAGTCTGGTTGCACGAAGAAATTCTTGTGGTGGGGGCACCAGTGACTTAAGTTCGTCAGAACAGAAGCCATGAAAATATTTGTAGAAAAGACAGAGGGAAGCCACATGCTGTCGATGAGAAAGTGGCTGGAGTCGAGCTTCCAAGTTGGGACCTATCATATTACAGATTCTTCTTTGGAGCCTGTCGAGAATACTGAGACGAACAGCAGGGGCGCCTAACCAGATATGATCAATACCCAATGCACGGTGGAATGGTTGATTTGTATATGTGTAAGATAGATTCAGGCGGAAAAAAACTTTCTGACCCGACACAGTGAATTTAGCTATTGATTCAATGTAATTATTAGGACACAGGCCGGGGCCTGATCAACCTTGGTTGGGTCAACCCGGGGAGAAGGTATGATGTTTGTAAAGGACCAAAACCGTCAAGGAACCAGGGTAACATCACTGATGATGTGTCCTAACCGCATCTAAATGATGTATTTATCAAATTCAAATTGTAATTATATTTTTCTTTCTTTCTCTCTTTCTTCTCTTTCTTTGTACATCTTTAATATGAATGAAAGAGACTTTCTCTTTTTTTTCTTACTTTCTCTATATAGGTTTTTCTTCTAACATATCACTCAATAAATCCCGGGCCTAACTAATAAAGCATCAACTTTTAGGCGAAATTTGACTTTATTCACCAACATAGTCTCCTTTTAGGTTGATACACTGATTCCAACGATTCTTTAACAATTCGATGCCTCTTTTGTAGAACGGTATGTCTTTGGCTTCAAAATATGCATCGGTTTCCGATATCACTTCTTCGTTGGAGCCAAATCTCTTTCCCTGGAGCATTCTTTTGAGGTTTGCAAGCAGCCAGTAGTCACTTGGGCGATATCTAGAGAATAGAATGAATGGGGAAGCAATTCGAAGTGCAATTCATGTAGTTTTGTTATCGTTGCGATCGACTTGTGACACGGTGCGTTGTCTTGGTGAAATATCATATTTTTCAGTTTCATTTGTGGCTGTTTTTTGGCGATGTTTTCTTCAAATTCACCAATAATTCTATATAATATTCATTATTGATGGTTCTTACTTTCTCAAGGTAATTGAGGAACAAAATACCTTGCGCATCTCAAAAATACAGAGGGCCAAAACCTTGCCTGCTGATGGTAGCATCTTTGGTCTCTTTGGATGGTTTCACCTGCAGCTGTTTACTCAGCTGACTGCTTATTTGACTCCAGAGTGAAATGGTAATTCCATGTTTCATCCATTGTCATATATTTACGCAAAAACTCCTTTATGCTGCTTTGAAACAGTTGCAAACAACGCTCTGAATCATCGACGCGTTGTTGTTTTGATCGACTGTGAGCAAACGCGGCCCCCTCTTTGAAGACAACTTTCTCATAAACAAATGTTCATGCAAAATGGTGTATACACTTTCTTCTGATATGTTTAACGCTTCTAATATCTTACACAACTTCAATTTACAATCGGCAAAAGGTGTTTGTGAATTTTTTTGGTGTTTTCCGGGACAACTTCCGATTTTGAGCGATCTGAGCGTTCAACATCATCTGTGTCTGTACGACCGAGTTTAAAGTCAGCATATCAACCCTTAACTATTGTGTGCGACGGAGCAGAGTCTAATACTAATCAAGTCATTGCTTTGCTTGAATAGTAATTTTCCCATCAGAAAGGAATGCTTTATCAACACACGAAATGCAGACTTCCATTGTTTTGAAAATTTGCAACAGTAGCTTCACTTAGATAACTTTAACTTGTAAACTAATAATCCGATTAGACCCAAATTTTGTCACATGCCATTTGAAGATTAATTCTTACATAAAAGTCATATGGATGTTTCATTGGTGGCGCCATCTATATGTCCGGCGTGGGAATTATTGAGTGATGTGTTATATATATATATATATATTCACGTGTCATACAACTTTTGAAGTTAGTTTTTAGGGGTCTTCAAAAGACGCATAAGTATGTACGATACGGCTTTCTTTTTGTCTTTTTTCAATCGTCTTTTAGTAAAAATTATGTAGACTTTTTCTCATTTTCTCATGTCTTGTTCTTGTAATTATATATAATTTATTCTATTTTTAATCTGTCTTTGTTCTTTCAATTTTAGAGACATGTTTTTTCTTCTTTTAATTTTAAAGACTTCTTGCCTTCTTTCAATTAAAAAAATTCTTTTAAAGCGTTTCTTTCTTCTTTCAGTTTTAAATACTTTTTGCTTTCAGTTTTAAATACTTCTGTCTTTCAACTCTAAAGGCTTTTTTCTTTCTTTAAAGTTTAAATACTTCTTTATTTCTTTCAATTTTAAATGCCTTTTCTCGCTCACTTTCTTTCAGTTTTAAAAACTTTTTTCTTTCTGTCTTTCTTTCAATTTGAAAATCTTCTTTCTTTCTTTCTTTCTTTCAACTTTAAAGACACTTTCTTTTTCTTCCTTTCAGTTTTAAAGACTGCTTTATTTCTTTTAAGTTTAAAGACTTCTTTCTTTCAATTAAAAAAAAAACTTTCAATTTTAACGATTTCTTTCTTTCAATTTTAAAGGTTTTTCTTTTTTCTTCCTTCCAATTTTAAAGATTTCTTTATTTAGTTCTTTTACTTATAAAGTCTTCTTTCTTATAAAGTTTTCTTTCTTTCGATTTTAAAACTTTTTTATTCTATCTTTCTTGCAATTTTAAAGACTTCTTTCTTTTTTTCAATTCTAAAGAATTTTTGTTTCTTTTTTCTTTCTTTATTTCAATTTTAAAGATTTCTTTCTTTATTTCTTTTACTGATAAAGACTGCTTTCTTTCAATTTTAAAGGTTTTCTCTTTTGTTTTCTTTCGATTTTAAAGCTTCTTTTATTCTGTCTTTTTTGTAATTTTAAAGACTTCTTTCTTTTTTTCAATTCTAAAGACTTTTCTTTCTTTTTTCTTTCTTTCTTTCAATTTTAAGATGCTTTCGTTCTTTCTTCTCTCTTTCTTTCTTTCATTTTTAAAGACTTCTTTCTTTGTTTCTTATTTTCTTTCAATAGATTTTCTTTCATAGATTCCGTTCTTTCTCACTTCTCTTTTTTCTCTTCTCATAGTTTTTTTTAAATATATTTTACTTCTCTTATTGTTTTCTTTCATGAGGCTTGAATATATCTTCCGTTTTTATATTGCTACGTTCATTCTATTCTGATAGTTGTTTGCCTTCTTTCCCTTCTAAATCAAACCGTTGACGTTCTTTCGTTCGACGACCTTGCTGTGAGCTCTATGCCACCACCGGATTCTGTCTTGGAGGATTTTCATAGCAATCAATAACAGAATTCTCACTCTAATCTCGCCAACGAGACGAGACAAGACGAGACTTATCATTGAAGCAGACTGTTTACCGTGTATCAGCCTCAGGCGAAGGGACGAGTACAATAGCATTTTCCACGGCCACAAAAAGACGGACAAACGTGTTTAGATACAGTCTGAAAATGAAGGAGACAAGGCCGACCCTCCATTGTAGGCTTCATAGCCTCTAGTTATCAAGAGAGATTCAAAATCAAATTCGGCCATAGAGACGCATCGATGTTAATCTTTGTGATAAAAAGAATTGATAAACACAAAGTATCGGCATTGTGCCGACAAATTCGATATCATTATATGAATACAAGAGTTTATCAAATGATAATTCTTCCTATTTTCGTCTCTAATCAGAGAATCTCATCCCATTGTTGTGTTTGTATCATTTGGTTTTGCGTTAAAGATCTCCCGCCGAGAAAATTTTAATCTGACTTTGGCAATAACTTCCAGGAGGATCTGAAAGGGACGTTATTCTTTCTGATAGTCGCAGCAGGTGACAAATAAACGCTCGGCCCAGGGAAGAAACGGCAATAGCGTCGCTGGGTGGATATTTTATTTTCGGAAAGAATACAGCATATATATATATATATATATATATTTTTTTTTTTTTCTTTTAATCATATCACCCCAAGCAATGCGATAACGCCACTGATGCGCAGGGGGCTGCGTAAGAGTAAAACGATTGGAAAAGAGAAAGCCGGAAACCGCATCAAAAACAGGAAACAAGGGATGAGCCTCTTCACCTGTTCAATAGACGTGGGTGGAGTGTGAACCGGGCGAGAGTTTAGTCTATCTACTCCAATTGAAAAATAAAAAATAAAAAAAATAGTGAAAAGATTGTAAAACAGAAAACCGGAAACCGCATCATATATATATATATATATATATATATATATATATATATATATATGTTACGGTCATATCCCGTTGGTTACGGTCATATCACGTTGAATACACCGGATCTCGCTCGATCACCAAAGTCAAGCAACGTTGTGCCTAGTCAGTACTTAGATGTGTGACCGTTTTGGAATACCAGGTGCTGTAAGTATTTATTGACGAATGTGCGTTGTGGTGCAGGGACGGATGTGCGATGTAGTGCAGTAGATGTCGGCTCGGAAAAGGAAATCGGTGAGCCGAGTTCAAATTCCAGTCGAACACTCTGCATTCACTTACTCACTGGTACCCTCAGGAAAGGTATTACTCCATCCCTTCTCATCAGTTATGGGTTAAATATCTGAGGTCTGCTGTTCATGCGATCCGTGGCAAACTTCTGCACCAATTGTTTGTTATCAGCAGTTCAAAAAGTGTGGAAGGTGCTACACAAGCCTTCACCACTCAAAACAATTCTTTGTGTGGCCGTCTAAATGTGTTAGAAACTCAGACGTCGAAATCGACGGGAGAGTCCATAATTTATATATATATATATATATAATTTATGCTCTATTATAACTTAAAAGTTAATTATTATTTTACTAAATAAAAGACCCACACAATACTAAGCTAGTAATAGTTGTCCTTAAAATTTAATTAATGACTATGTTTAATTTATAACTTATGCTCTAACATAAATAAGAAAATTAATATTATTTTAATAAAATAAGTGACACACACAAGACTAAATTGTTGTTCTTAATACAATATAACTAAGTATAACATAATATTTAACCATAAATTCTGAAATATACTCATAGATAGTAGTACAAAAAATTATTGTCAATAATAAAAACCTAAACTCCAACCTCCTCAATAAAATTATTTTCTACCCATTTAAAAATCTAAGTTCCACTATGTATTAACAAATACAAAAAATTAAAAAGTGACCTGTAAAGATCTATGCCATCCTGCCTCCATTCATAATCCAAATTTTTAATCTCCATGGTCACATAATTTTCAATTCTGATTGAACAATTTTGACACACCTAAATGCATTTCTCCCAACTACCACTCCCTAATTTTCTAAATAACCATGAATTCAGCTCATATTTTCAAAAATATATCGTTTTCACCATGTATCTTAACATATAACCTGAAAGGAAACATTTTTGTTCTGAAGCATGAACACTCTTGTGAAGTGATATTATGCTTTTATATACCATTGCAATAACAAAATTAGAATATATATATATAAAAGGTAATCTGTTTTCCCTATGCACGCCTACAATTTTTAAGCTACGACATTCAAACTTTCTAGGGACACACATCTACAGGGAAGCCAGGTCGACGCATACTTTTTGTGTTTAAGTTCAGCAATTTTCCCTTTCGCACTTTTTGGCCAATGGGGCCGACTTTTTACATTTGCTCCGTAAAACATCTAAGATCTAAGATAGTTGCTAAATGACGTCACAGAAATCAAATCACACGTGTCAAACGCGACTAAAATATATATTTTTTTTTACTAAAAAAAGGGTTTTTCAAACAAAAATAAAAGATGTAAAAAATGTGCCAATGGTCAATTTAATCATTTAAGTCTTTATTTTTCAGATTTAATATTTCATACTTCAGAAAATAAAAGTAAAAAAAAAAAACCTTTTTTTTCTCTAAATATTTCATGCAGGAAATCAACTGTCTGTAATTCGTGTGGCATTAATGTAACTTTTTACTCTAAAATTAAAGATTTTAAATTTTTAAATATTCTTCGAAAATTTCAAAACTGAGAGCGTAATAGTTTTTATATTTCTAATTTCACTAACACAAAATAAATAATTTTTATTTTTATGTTAAATTCATTTAGTCAACAAAAATGTAAATATTTTCCCCCGTAATTTTCAGACAAAAACAAACGCAATGTTGTCTACAATGTCACACAAAACATCAAATCACGTTTACACAAAACAAAAGAAAATAGAGTTTTAATGAAATTTTTGCAGATTTTTAAACGACAATTTTTTGTATAATTATTAATTTATATAACCGAGTTTGAAAGGAATTTATCCTCAGCTCTCCTTTCCAACTTTCAACAAATTATTTCCTTCTACACCCCTCATTGGCATCTTCTCCTGCTACTAAAATGTTCTGAGTTGCACAGGCAACGCCGTGCTATGATGCTAGTACAGTCAGTTAAGTGCCATACGTGAAACACGCTTGGGTGATCATGTCTTTTTCGAGACATGACTGACTGGTCAGAATATTATCCCGCAGTAGGTTGCCATTGCTTTTTGCGGTAGACTGGTTGCCGACCAAGGCTATAGAACCCAATCTGTCCTGTTATTTAACCCCTAACTGGAAGGAAGAGACGGATTAATACCTTTCCCAAGGGTATTTGCCCGTAAGTGAATACAATAGATTCAACTGGAATTCAAACTCGGATCCCCGGCTTCTCGTTCCGAGGCGATATCCACTCTACCACAACGCACATTGATAAGTTATACAATATTTATAGGATAAAAGTGCTCTATACCCACGATAGAACGAGCGCAAATATAGGAAATATGAATACTGATGTTAACACCGGCCGATATTTTAATGCTAGAATGATATCTTCAAGCGATGTGTAGATTATAGCTCGATTAATTTTGTATGTTAATTATTAAGCACATCTTACGGCTATCACAGATTTGAAATACGTGTTACAGTAGGATCACCGAAGTTAAGCAACGTCGAGCCTAATCAGTATCTAACTGAGTGACCATTCGGGAATACCAGGTATGAATCCATCTCTTCTCTCTTAAGATTTAAGTTACTTATTAAAGTTACTTATTAAATTATTCAGTCAGTCAGTTAAGTGCCATACGTGATACACGGTTGGGTGATCATGTCTCGAAAGAGACATGACTGACTGGGCAGAAGATTATCCCGCAGTAGGTTACCATTTGTTTTCTGCGGTAGACTGGTTGCCGACCAAGGCTACAGAACCCAATCTGTCCTGTTATTTAACCCCTAACTGGAAGGAAGAGACGGATTAATACCTTTCCCAAGGGTTTTTGCGCGTAAGTTTTGGGTAACAAGATCAGTTAAATTGCATCGTTTAGCACCCTTCCTAGTTTACACCTGCCTTTCACACTTAAAATTAAGAATATCTTTTAATATTCTTAGGTATAAAACTTTGAAATCCTAACGATATTTTTTCTTCTCTTTCATAAATATTGATGCAAAATAATATCCTTATATTTTCTATTGATAAACATCCATCACAACACAAAACACATTAGTAAAGAAAAGTTTGACTACTATACTAGTGACACATCATTTCACGTCATTCATAACGTTAATTGATCAGTCAGTCAGTTGAGTGCCATACGTGATACACGCTTGGGCGATCATGTCTCGAAAGACTGACTGAACAGAAGATTATCCCGCAGTAGGTTGCCATTGCTTTCTACGGCAGACTGGTTGCCAGCCAAGGCTATAGAACCCAATCTGTCCTGTTATTTAACCCATAACTAGAGGGAAGATACGGATTAATACCTTTCCAAAGGGTATTTGTGCGCAAATAAATGCAAGGAATTTAACTAGAATTCGAACTCGGCTCCCCGATTTCTCGTTCCGAGTCGATATCCGCTGCACCACAACGCACATAAGCGTTAATTGATAAGCGGGCATAAACATTTCACTGGTCTCTGCAAAAATCTTGTCAAAGTTACAATATATAATGTGTGAAGGCTGGACATCTCCTGTAAAGACTAAAAATAGATAGATAGATAGATAGATAGATAGATAGATAGATAGATAGATTAGCTAAAACATACACACATGCACACATACACACACACGCATACACTACCGGCCATAATTATAAGGCTACTCTACATTTTTTTTAAAGAAATGATGTATTTCATACTATTTTTA
>JBBBDQ010000407.1:1455000-1522500 GCA_037127315.1 Ascarosepion bandense
AGAGAGATAAAATGAGAAAGGGAGAATAGAGAAAGAGAGAGAAAAAGAGAGAAAAGTGAGAAAAAAGACAGACAAATTGAGAGAGAAAGAGGGAAAGAGAAAGTGTGAGAAAAAGCGCGGAATAAAGAAAGACAAACTGAGGAAGGGAGAATAGAGAGAGAGAGAAAGAGAGAGAAAAGTGAGAGAAAAAAGAAAGACAAATTGAGAGAGAAAGAGGGAAAGAGAAAGTGTGAGAGAAAGAGCGGAATAAAAAGAGATAAAATGTGAAAGGGAGAATAGAGAGAGAGAGAGAGAGAGAGAGAGAGAGAAAGAAAGAAAGAGAGAGAAAAGTGAGAGAGAAGAGGAAAGAAAAAATAAAGAGAAAGAAATAGAAATTAAAGAATGTGTTAGAGAAATGTAATCATCATCTTTGACTCTTAAGCAGGAAAGATTTCAAGTCCACAAAAAGAAAAATGTAATCTCATAATGATTGTAACCGGTGAGAAAGAATACATCCGGACCGTATCCAAAATGGCGTTAACCGTCTGTCGGCGGTCAATTATTTTAATGAAAATAGGAAAACAGCCGAAGAGAAACCGTAATCTACTCATTTCGCAAGCACAGAAAATTTGCCGTTATCTCGGGAAACAACTGCGAAAAGAAAACAAGGAGGGAGAAGGAGATTCGGTCAGAAAAATTGAGCGTCGAAAGAGAAGAGAAAGAAAAAACTAGACTGGGAAAAAACTGAGGGAAGGAAAAAAAATAAAAAGACATGATGGAGAAAAAGAAGAGAACTACATCGATGTTTTGTTGCTAACTGTCCGCTGCTGTTTGTTGGGTGGAGAAGGAAAGATCGTTTAGGAGTTTTCCTACCATTTGATTTGAACAAGGTTACGGTCATGAGCAAAATTGTCCGCAGGTGACGGCCACAAAACTTAAGCTACAGTCATTCGAATCTCGAAAATCATGAATCCGATTTCTTCCTAAAATCACTGATTTAAGAACTATATATAAAATGTTTTTTGACGAATAATTCAAACTTTGCTCATAAAACCCGAAGGCTTTTAAAGGAGCGTGTTAAGTTTTTCTTTCTCTTGAGAAAGCCATTGTATACCGATTCACATATGTCCAAAATTGAGTTACCATTGATTGCTTCTATTTGCGAAACAATCACACTGTAAATTGACTTGTAGGCAAGATTATAAAAGCGATGAGGCTACCAACTTCTTCCTTCTGCTAGGAAGACAGTGGGTCGTTCTGGGCGGGGTTGAGAGACAAGATTGTTAAATTGAGAATTACAGGAAAAGAACTGCTTTCTTATCTATCTCTGTCGCAACTGAGGAATAAGCATTTTCATACTGGATAACCGCTATTCTTTGCCTGTCTGCGTTCCACGCGATGTTAAATTCAACCCGGCATTAGTTCATGCGACAAGCAGATAAAGGAAGGAAGTAATTAGGATAGACAGAAATATTCTAAATCGTTGCAATCTCCAAGAAAAGATAAAAATATATGGTAAAAAGAGAGATATCATTTGTTAGAGAAAAATAATTTTAGCAGGTAAGGCCTTTCGGTTCAAATAAAATGAATACACGAAATAAATAGCCTAGCGTCAGTTCACTAAGTTGGCGGCATAGAGATAGTGAGTTCAATCCCTGGATAGAGAGAGAAGTGTACACTTGGACTCATTAAAAAAAAAACGGATAGCAACAACAGAGCAGTATTAAGAAGAAGAAAAAACGAACCAAAATACCTAGACATAGAGAGAGAAAAGAGAGCAGTCGAACCAGTAAATTAAATAAAGGGTTAAGTTCAGAATTCCTTGTACCCTTATCAACAGGCACTTTAACTGACAGATTCATGCTGACTTTGAAGTTTTGTAAGGACACTGTTATAATGAACTCCCACATCAAGGTTCATCGGAACAAGAAAATCAGCCCCGATGAGTGAGGGCATCATAAGGGTGTCCTTACGAAATTTCGAAGTTGGCATGAACCTGCTTTGTTAAAGTGACAAATTCTTTGCACTGACACTATATATATATATATATATATATATATATATTTGGGCAAAACCGTTTGTTCTTTTAGTTCTTAATAAAATGCCATCTAACCTAATCTAATTATATATATATATATATATATATATATATATATATATATATATATATATATATATATATTCTTAAACGAAATAAATTTTACAATACCAAGAAAAAAAATAGGGTATATGGCATTTTATTGAGAACTTAAAGAACAATCGGTTTTGCGCAAATGTTTATCAAGTTCTATTTCTGGGTTTTTTTTTATAAGCGTAAAAGGTGAAATGGGAATTATGATGTGAGAAAATAAAGCCCAATTACATCCACTCCCAAAATGCATTCTCTCTGCTTGCAGAAATCAGATCCCTAGGGACCTAATGTAAATGGATTCCAGCACCTTAAGATGATATGGCGAGTGTGACCTAGACAGGATGATAAAATGGTTAACAGTAAAACCAGCCACACAATTCCTGCTATTATTTACATGTTGTCCTATAGATGAGTACAGCATCGACTATGGATCGAAATCTGAGAGAGTGATAAAGAAGAAATAGAAATAGTATATTAATCAAATATGTGTCATCTTCATTAAAATTTCCCCAGGGAGTGGTATATCTATCTAATCTAAACTTATTCATAAATAGAACTTTGTCTGTGTGTGTGTGTGTGTGTTTCTGTGTGTGTCCGTTACCTATAGACTCCGAAACGGCTAAACCGATTTTCTTGAAAATTTACACAGTTGTACTATAACCGTCTGCAAGTATTCTTAGCTAGGTTTTGTGACGAGGTACCCCCGATAAATATCGAAAATTGATAATGGAAAACATCGGGTTATAGAAGGAGCGGTCCGATTTTAATCAAATTTGATACACTCATAGACATAGACATAAGAAACGATATTCAAAAGTTTCAAGGTTGCAGTTCTTACAACAGTGCAGAAAATTTTATATCGATACCAGGAAATCAAAATTTAACTTACATCCATTCATTTTTCTTTCAGTCTACGGTTTCGCTTTAACTGGAAACAACTGTTGCTTTTCAGTCTTTCGTGCCAACGTCGAAAGAGTCTGAGCTCCAGGACCATGGATTAGTTTTAAAGCTTTCATTACACCCGAGCAACGCCGGGCTATACTGTTAGTGCTATAAAAGTATAAAGCAATTCTGTTATTTTTACTTTAGTATTATTTGATTTTCATTAGTCAGTCACGCTTCACGTCCATTCGACTTGTTAAACAAATGTTAGCAGAATTTGCGGCGTTCCGAATTTAAGAATAAACGAAGTTTCAAGAAATTAACTGATTCCATGTTTACCTGGAAAACTATAAATATTGAATTATGGATATAATTGTATAATAGTTTGTCTTTGCATGGTTCTGATAATAATGGAAGTGGCCGATAATACCGTCTTAATATGAGCACCCTGGTTGGTTTTCTGCCGTCATGTTTAACCATTAAGACTTATGTAAAACTGTTAATATTGCTTTATGTATATAGTTGTATTATAGTCTGTCTGTGTGTGGTTCCAATAATAATAATAAAATATTTTAGTCGAGTTTGACACGCGTGATTTGATTTCTGTGACGTAATTTAGCAACAATCTTAGATCTTAGATGTTTTACGGAGCAAATGTAAACAATCGTGTTCATTGGCCAAAAAGTGCAAAAGGGAAAATTGCTGAACTTAAACTCAAAAAAGAATGTATTGACCTGGCTTCCCTGTAGATACGTGTCTCTAGAAAGTTTGAATGGTGTAGCTTAAAAACTGTAGGCGTTCATAGGGAACAGTCACACACAGACTAACAGATTGCATTTTGCTATATATAGATAATAGTTATTTTACAAAGAAATAGTTTACTATTTGTCAATATTTTTTTTAGATGAGATAGTATTTAGACTATTTATTCTGAGGACCCTAGAAGTTATGCCAGGATTAAGTTATGCCAGGGATAGGGAGACGTGGTAAACCATGATCGCCTACCTCCTGAAAGGACAGGGCACACAGAAGAAGAAGAATAAGAAGACATTATTCGGACTATTGTCCTCAATTTACTGTCATTTTTATGACGTTTAACCGAAATCTTTATAATATTGTAATAAAGGGTTCGGTTCACCTGAAGAATGCAGGAGCCTACAAAAAATTTTGTTTCATAGATGGGAGTGGAATGGAATTATGTTTGTACAAGAAGTAAAGAATTATATTGATAGTTTGATCAACGGGTACATTTTTAAATTGTTGTGGAGTAGTTTTCGCACTGAAGGTCATAATCGTGCTATGTCGGTTGCTAATCAACTTAACGCACCCTAAATATTAGGAACTTGGTAATCTTCCACTAAAAGCTGACTTCTTAGTATTCGACTAACTGCCGACTAATATCAACTGCCTTAGTCCAATTATGTCCGAACTGGAACTAACTACTAGTTCTACTGAACTCCAAAAGAACTCTAACGAACTCTCTAGAACTTCTAAGAACTTCTCAAGAAATTCTCAAGAACTTCTCAAGTCAACTCTTATTGATATTTCGTTTGTTTCAAAATTACTGAGAAAATATTCACATTTTTTTGCTGACCAAATTTTTGAAACGTCGGAATAAAAATTAAATAGAAAGGCACATTGTTTTTTAATAAAAAATTATTTTAGTCGCGTTTGACATGTGTGATTTGATTTCTGAGACGTCATTTAGCAACTATCTAAGATCTTGGATGTTTTACGGAGCAAATGCAAACAGTCGGCTCCATTGGCCAAAAAGTGCGAAAGGGAAAATTGCTGAACTTAAACTGAAAATGTATGTGTCAACCCGGCTTTCCTGTAGATATGGGTCCCTATATATATATATCCAATCTATGGCTTTCTCAACATCCATTTCGGTCGGGTTTCAATCCTGGGTAAAAAAAGCAATCGGAGTCTAACCGTACTGATGAGCTGTGATACGGCGAAACAGATATATATATATATATGTAAGTAAATCATCGAGCTTTATATTCGACCTCAACAGAATGCAGAAAGCACTGGGCGGCCGTTTCCTCCTATAGTTGGGACTCATCAACGGTGCGCATCAACTACCAGGACTCGAACCCAAACAGGCTTGGTTATTAAGCTGATGTTATACCAACTGTACCACGGGCCCTGGTGCCGAAGAGGTAACGAATTAAGCTCGATGAAGTGCGCTGCTCCTCACGAAATCCGTGGTGGAACTAATCCAAGCTCCTTTGCCCATAGGATAGTGCCTCCCCAAGCAACGACTTCCGCAACCAAACCGCTACATCCATATATATATATATATATATATATATATATATATATATATATATATATATATAAGGATGTTGAGAAAACCATAGATTGAACATGTGGGGCTTGGGTCTAACTGCAACAAACCCGAGACATAGTTATAATAATAAAGGAGGAAAGAAACGTTTTACAAAGACAACGGCTTAGCCAACGAGGCATAAACAAGGGAATTTGCTAAACGATGAACTCTCTTAGATGGATGTAGAGGAAATAATTGTCCGTGTAACATTTTACATTGTGTCCCTTTTCCATCTGAATTAAATTTCATCTACTGACTTCTGTTTATTGTTTTTCTTTTTCGATGCCCTACTTTCATTAACAAGTGCCTCGTTCTGGTCTTGGTTTAAGCAGCTGCGGGAGAAGTCATTCATCATGAAAGGGAACCCGGTGAATTCGTCTGAAAAGATGTTCTACAACAACGGAAACGAGAACAACTTAGATAACTCTCTCTCTCTCTCTTTATATATATATATATATATATATATATATACTACTGCAGCTTCTTCTCTCGCACTTCCCTGTGGAACTCGCTCCCGTATTCTTGCTTTCCTAACGGCTACAACCTCCAGAAATTTAAATGCAAAGTCAATACTCATCTACTAACCACTGGACTCTAGCTCTCTCCCCTCCCCTGTATAACCTTCCCTTTCTCTCCTCCTATGTATCTGTCATCGCACCTGCTTTCTCAGCTTTCTATTGTTCCTTTCTAACCAATTTGTACTCCTCACTCTTTTCTAATTAATCTTTTTACAGTTATGTAGCCCCCCGCACATCAGTGGCATTTCCGCCTTGCTCGGGGTGAAATGATTAAAAAAAATACTAGCAGTATAGCCCGGCGTTACTCGGGTGTAATGAAAGCTTTAAAACTAATCCTGGAGCTCAGACTCAGTCTAAAGAATATTTGTTTGAAGTTTGGTGAGAATCGGATAAAAATTGTGGATTTGTATAACGGACATACAGACAAATAAACAGACACACACACACACAAACATCTTGCCTTATATATATATATATATATATATATATATATATATATATATATATTATCGATTTTCTGCACTAGTGTAAGAACTGCAACCTTGAAATTTCTGAACTTCGTTTCTTATGTCTTTGTCTATAAGTGCATCAAATATGATTAAAATCGGACCACTCCTTCTATAACCTGATATTTTCAATTACCGATTTTCAATATTTATCGGGGGTACCTCGACACAAAACCTCGCTAAGAACACTCGCAGACACTTATAGTACAATTGTGTAAATTTTCAATAAAATCGGTTTAGCAGTTTCGGAGTCTATAGGTAACGGACACACACACAGACACACACACAGAGACAAAGTTCCATTTATAAATAAGTTTAGATAGATTTGTATATTTAGGCAGCAAATTTTCTTTTAAACATGTCAGATTAAATATATTTGAAACATGTTTACTTATTTTTAATAAAATCCGTTCATACTCACGGATAATCTTTCGCGTATTACGATCAAAAGATGTCAAAAATGAGCTGTAGCGTTGACATGTTATTTTCATTTATTTCTCAAGGTACCCAAGTACTTTCAACCTCTTTCCGAGATCATCTTCAGTTAGTTTTCGTAACTAATGTAATCGGAAACCTGTGTTGCTAAAAATTACTCTACATTCTTTTTTGCTTCAAATATAACGTTTGAAAAATTCCTAGCGTTCATTAGAACGTGAACATGATCTAAAATGGATTCATTTTTATGTTGTAATGTCATCGTCATGCACGTGTTAAAGCATGAAAAAACTGTTCTTTTTACAAATATTTTAGAACATTACTACAATATTTATAGCTGATTCTATCAATTAAAGCGTCAATTAACAGAATCAGTTTAACTTTTTTTAATTTCATTAACACAGCATGGCATGAAATATGCAAGTCACGGAAAATCCCTAGCAAGTACAGACTAAATTTTACCACCAGGAACAGTAACCTCCCAAAATTCTACCACCTAATCAAAACACACAAAAATAACACGACACCACAGAACAGATCCAATGTCTCTACCATAGAAGGTCCCACATACAAAATAGCACGGCTACTATCATAAATCCTTAAACCCATACTCTCCACCTTCCCCGGACACGTTAAAAGTTCCGATGAAGTCATCCACAGACTACACGGTATCCATCAAAACAAGCCAGAACATAACCGATACGCATTTAGTCTCGATGTTGTTTCGCTATATACGTCAGTACCAGCCCACCCAGCAGTTGATTTAATAACGGATTTCATCAACACTTCAAGCATATACTGCTACTACTTCACCCCAAAGAACATACACCTACTCCTGAGAACTATAGTAGATAACACCTACTTTACGTTCCAAGGAGGCACCTACAAACAGACCACCGGCCTTCCAATGGGGTCCAGCCTATCGGGACTACTTGCCGTCACATACATGAACCAACTGGAGCGTCGCGCACTCAGCCCCTGCCATTCATACGCCTTGTTCACGAGATACATTGATGATATACTCATCCTTACTTCTTCACGTGACGAGGCAAGCAGAATGACAGCGAGGTTCAACGGTATGGACGGCAAAATAAAATTCACAATTGAGCACCCTCATGCCAGTGGATGCCTATCACTGCTGGACTTCAGGCTAAAAGTATCGGATAAAGGCGAAGTTCACACCGATTTCTACAAAAGGCCTGCCAGCAGGGATATGTTTATCCACTACCGATCAGCCCTCCCTCTCAGCGCAAAGACCGGCTACATCGAAAACGAGCTCGCACGTATCCGAAACAAGTGCAGCAAAGAAGAGCACGTTAACACCCACACTGCATTTTTCAAGAAAACACTGGAGACTAACGGCTACCCACAGTCCTTTGTGGGACGCCTGTAACGGAAAGGTAGCAAAGGCCCAAGGCGTCACACCCTATATAACACCTGCTTCCTGAGGCTACCACACTTCAGTGAAAATATAACATCAAAAATACGTCGAGCTATCCGCAGAGAGTGATTGGATATACAGCTGGCACATTACGGCCCCACTCTCCGCAGACACCTCAACCCCAACAACAGAACAAATAACAACACCACATGCACACTAGCCAATTGCCCTATTGCAGGTACCGGTATATGCCACCAGGTATATGTCGTGTACCGCAAACAATGTGCCACATGCGAGGCATTCTATGTTGGCAGCACCACAAGACCATTACATATTAGGATAAAAGAACACATACACACCAAGCGTCGTCTTTGCAAAAGCATTTAAAAAATACAATAATACTAACAAGAACATAACCGTCAACATCTAGAGAGCGCAACTTAGGTTATCTGCGCATAAAAGAGTCCCTAAAAATAGCTAAGTTGCACCCGCCAATCAACAATCGACAAGAGCTTAACCTAGATTACATAACAGAATAGACAACGCTAACACACATGACACACAACCACCACAACAATAAAGATCATACACACGGGCAAGATAATAACAATGTTGAATGAATGCCAATAACCACACGCACACATTTCTCCCCCCCCCCCCGGCAGAGTAGCGGAGGTGCTTATAAAACACCGCACACCGGAAAGCACACACACACACACACACACACACACACACACACACACACACACACACACACATATATATATATATATATATATATAAAATAAAGTAAATTTAATTACAATAACCAAGCGCACATAGACACACACACATGACACGGTCACAGCACTCAAACACCACCAGATAAATCAGAAAGATAAAACAA
Organism: Ascarosepion bandense; assembly: GCA_037127315.1. Classification (NCBI taxonomy): domain Eukaryota; kingdom Metazoa; phylum Mollusca; class Cephalopoda; order Sepiida; family Sepiidae; genus Ascarosepion; species Ascarosepion bandense. The sequence goes on from JBBBDQ010000407.1 coordinate 1,464,054, forward strand.
TAGCAATGAAACTGATACTCATCGACCCGGTCACAGATTCAAATGAACTTTCAGAACACATTAAGATGAACCACACATACAAGCGGGCTGATATCATCAGACCATAAAGACCCCAACTAGAATACACACACATACACACACACACATACACATACCACACAAGCCCCAACTAGACACACACATACCATTAATGCCCCAACTAGAATACACACACGTACACACACACACACACACACACACACACATACAGCAGCTGGAACACACGCAAAAACACACGCACACACACATGCACACACACACACGCGTAATTCCCACACACACACACGCACAGCAGCAGTGGAAAACCATCAACAACCATTCATAGAGAGATCGTAAAGATGTTCGGACAGTCAAAAGTTTCTCTGCCTTCTGAAGATGAGATTTTAATCTTGAAATATTAATGTTTAATAAATAGTTAACACAGACACTTCGGTACCTTCCTTTATTTCACTCAACACACTGTGACAGCCTTCAAGACATAATCCATACAAGTATTTTACACAATGCTTCAAGCAAATTACAAAACTTTACTATATATATATACATATATATATATATATATATATATATATATATATATATATATATATATATATAAACACAAATTTATAACTATCCTCGTTTCGAAAAACACTCCGCGTATCTACGCTGAAGGAAAAATGCTTGTAAAAAAAAGAAAGAGCTAAGTACATGAACATCAGCCAAAGGAATTCAGACCGAGTCAGCACGTAGCCAAAGATAAAACCCGAGACTCTTAATTAACTAACAAAAAAAAAAAAGCGCTCAATACTTAAGCAGAGCAGAATAAGTAAAATATACCCGGTGAGCCAACAAACCTAACAAGGTTTCACCTAAGCCGATCGTGAGCCAGCGTTCTCTGAAGATCCGCTTAGGTGAAACCTTGGTAGGTTTGTTGGCTCGCTAGGTATAATTTACTTATATATATATATATATATATATATATATATATATATATATATGTGTGTGTGTGTGTGTGTGTGTGTGTGTGTGTGTGTGTGTGAAAAGGCTGAGGTAATTAGATAGAGAAATAGAGAAAATTTTGCGATTGATAGATATGAACACACTGTAATATATATATATATATATATATATATATATATTACTTATGCCAGTATTTACATATCCCTGTATATCTATCTTTTTAGCATGTTCAGATCTATCTATCTATCTATCTATCTATCTATCTATCTATCTATCTATCTATCTATATATCTATCTATCTCAGTCCATTCATATCTGTCTATCTATCTATTTATCTACCTATCTATCTCTCTATCTGAATCTGTTCATATCTATTGCATTTATATTCTTGGATATTGTAGCCATCAAGGAATCAAGTATATAGAAGGGAATTCCACAGCCAGGAAGCGTGAGAAAAGAAGCTGTTGAGTAGAAGTGATGGCTGTATTTGGTTGATTCAACTGTAATGGGTAGGACGTTGTTGCCAGTCATGTTGATCGAGTATATTGTTGTAGGGGCGGACCAGTGAACTAAGCTCGTCGGAGCGGAAACCTTCTAATTTTTTGTAGAATAGACAGAGAGAAATCACATCCCGGGACCGATCACATCACAGATCCTCTTTTGAAACCTCTCGAGAACCATGAGATAAATAGCAGCGGCGCCCGACCTGATATGACAACAGTATTCAATCCACAGTCGGATGGTTGATTTGTATAAGTGCAAGATGGACTCAGGCGGGAAAACTTCCTGGCCCGACACACTGACGCAACCTTCCTAGCAGTGGATTTAGCTATTGATCCAATGTAATGGTTCTACTTGAGTTTTGAATGGAGGGTGAGGCCGAGTAGGCGCAGTGTATTTCTTTCAGAGAGACTCGCTTGTTCCATACTGATGGTGGGTAAGAGGGACTGCCTGTAGTTGTGGACAGATAGCAGCTTTGTTTTAGAAGCATTAATATTTACAAGCCATTAATTACCCCAGTCCACTACAGAGTGGAGGTCCTTCTTAAGTTCAGCAGCGAGTTTATAATTGTCCGCCTCGCCAGATTTCTTACTGAGGCGGAAGTAAATGGTGGTGTCATCAACGTAGATGCCTACTTGGGATTTGATCACGCCACGGAGATCATTTATGAAGATCAGAAAGAATGTCGGATCTAGGATAGAGCCTTGGCGGGCGCCCACGTTCCTGTAGTAGGATGTGGAGACATGCCTGTTCAAAATGCGGTTTGATATGTAAGATTGAATCAAGTAAGCCTCCAATGACACCATAACCCTGTAGCTTACGCAGAAGGTTAGTTCGCTAGATCTTATCAAATGCTTTGAAGAGATCCAAGGCGACAGCTCGAGCTTCATTCATTAATCACTTTCTTTGTTTCTTTCTATTTTTATTTCTTTGCATTATCTATCTATCTATCTATCTATCTATCTATCTATCTATGTCAGTCTGTTCTATATCTATCTATCTATCTATCTATCTATCTATCTATCTATCTATCTATGTCAGTCTGTTCATATCTATCTATCTATCTATCTATCTATCTATGTCAGTCTGTTCATATCTATCTATCTATCTATCTATCTATCTATCTATCTATCTATCTATCTCAGTCTGTTCATATCTATCTATCTATCTATCTATCTATCTATCTATCTATCTATCTATCTATCTATCTATGTCAGTCTGTTCATATCTATCTATCTATCTATCTATCTATCTATCTATGTCAGTCTGTTCATATCATATCTATCTATCTATCTATCTATCTATCTATGTCAGTCTGTTCATATCTATCTATCTATCTATCTATCTATCTATGTCAGTCTGTTCATATCTATCTATCTATCTATCTATCTATCTATGTCAGTCTGTTCATATCTATCTATCTATCTATCTATCTATCTATCTATCTATCTATCTATGTCAGTCTGTTCATATCTATCTATCTATCTATCTATCTATCTATCTATCTATCATTTTCGCTGTATTCATATTCTTTTCTGTCCGTCTTTCTTTATTTCTCTCTCTCGCTGTCTGTCTGTCTGTCTGTCTGTCTGTCTGTCTCTGTCGCTATCTATCTATCTATCTATCTATCTATCTATCTATCATTTTCTCAGTCTTTATACTTTTTCTGTTCGTCTTTCTTTATTTCTCTCTCTCGCTCTCTGTCTGTTTTCTGTCTGTTTGTCTGTCTGTCTGTCTGTCTGTCTCTGTCGCTATCTATCTATCTCTCTATCTGCTCACATCTATCTCACGCTGTGGATATATAGATATGTTTAGAGAAATAGATGGAAACAGGATGATGTGAACATAGATCGATTGATCGATACGAACAGACTGAGATAAATAGATAGATTGATATATAGATAGATATGAACAGACTGTATTCTTTCACTCTGTCAGTATACTTCTGTCTGTTCTTTATCTATTTCTGAATCCTTAAATCTATCTATTTCTGTTTTTTTTTTTTCAGATACTTTACCTTCCAACAAGTGTGTCGTTCGAGTGTTGTAACTGGTCGACATCATCTGAAAGATGCTACAACAACGACAACGACAAAGGCGTCCGCTACTCAGTAAACAAACACTTACCCCCACAAAAAGACGCTAATAATAATTAAATAAATATTGATGCCTGCCTACGAGAAGATTGAATCCTATAATTTATTTTTTTAAATAATCAGTAAGAAAAGCCGATTTTTTTACTGGGGAATCCGGCAAGCTGAAAAAGAACGTTTTTTTGGCCTGGATAAAATGCCATATTTTCTTTTTCAATTCTCTTTCATAATTTAATTTATTAATCGTTATTCAATTGTTCGTTTTTCGGTTTGCCGTCGTTCGTGCCTGTCTTTTTTATTCTCGTGTAAAAAGGCATTGGTGAGCGGTGGGATCTGCTTATAATTCTGCAAACTTCAAGAAAGCTGTTAACTTGACATAATTATTTTGAGTCTCTTTACTTTGCTTAGCTTACATATTAAACGAGAAGGAAGATGCCACTTAAAACACCCTTCTCTCTCACTCTCTCTCTCTATCTATCTATCTTTTCCTGGTTGTGAATAAATAGATATAGTAGCAGAGGGAGAGAGAGAGGGGGGAGTGCGTGTAGATAGATAGATAGATAGATAGATAGATAGATAGATATGAGCTGAGATAGATATAGTAGCAGAGGGAGAGAAAGAGAGAGAGTGCGTATATATATATATATATATATATATATATATAGATAGATAGATAGATAGATAGATATGAACATACTATGAATAGTTAAATGAGGATAGCCTGCGACAGATAATCTCTAATTGTCATTAAATATATTAGCATGACAAACTGAAAAAAAAAAGAAAAATAATATCTATCTATCTATCTATCTATCTATCTATCTATCTATCTATCTCAGCCACTTCATTATCTATCTATCTATCTATCTATCTATCTATCTATCTATCTCTTGTAGCTAATAGATTTATCAACAGAGAAAATAGATAGATAGAGAGAGAGAGAGAGAGAGAGAGAGAGAGAGAGAGAGAGAGTCAGAGAGACAAACAAATATACAGAGAAAAACAGAGAGTGAGAAAGAGAGAGTGTATGTGAACACAGATTAATATGAATAACTTTCTTTTATTCTAGCTAGAGGACGTTTCATCTTTCATCAGCACGGCTAATGCTAACCTCCGTCTAGCAGAGTAACCAATTCGGCCTTTTTGACCTCATGTTTTCCCCTGATATGAAGTGGAGTGCTATCGAATAAATTACCAAATATTCTTCTCGGAAGGTTCATACACTTTATTGCGCTAATCAGTTTTTGTTTCTTCGCCAGAATCTATCTGGTACCTTATTACGTCTACAATTCGTTCGCGAATTGAATATTGCCGTCAAATCTGATCTGGTGCTCCTGCTTTGTATCAATAAATTTCAGAGAATGTCTAATTAAGTATCTGCAATTTTATTAGTCTCGGTCTGGCATCTTGACTTTAGTAATTTTTCTTATTAAATTTCATCCTTAGAAGCTGAAATTCATCTATCTGGTACCTTATTACGTCTACAATTCGTTCGCAAATTGAATATTGCTATCACATCTGATCTGGTACTACTGCTTTGTATCAATAGATTTCAGTGGAAATCTTATGTAGAATCCGCAATTTTATGAATCCCGTCCTGGCATCTTGACTTTAGTAATTTTTCTGATTAAATTTCATCTTTAGAAGCTCAACTTCATGAATTTAATCCGACTGCTAGATTGGTAGCTAGATTTCATAATTTGCTGTTGATGTTACTCGAGGTAACCATAAGTTCTATGCTAAGTGTTACGCAATTCTCGCAAAGTGGAACTGTCTTCCACCTTCTTGCTTTCTTGTTCACCCTGTGCATTGAATACTGCTGCCATATCAGGTCGGTTGCTCCTGCTATCCACCTAGGGGTCCTTGACAAAATCCAACGGAGAATCTGTAATGTGATAGATCACAACTTGGCAGATCGGATAAAGTCACGTTCTCATCGGCGCAATGTGGTTTCCCTGTGTCTCTTCTACAAATATTTTCACGGCTTCTGTTCAGATGAACTTGGCTCACTGGTACCTCCTATATATGAATTTACTCGAGCCACAAAATTAGCAACTAGGTCCCACCCTTTTTAATGAGAAACCAATAAACTGTAAACGTAAATTCTACTCCATCAGCTTTTTTTCTCGCACATCCCGCCTGTGGAATTACCTTCCGCATACTTGCTTTCCCGGCAGCTTCAATCTTTAAGAATTCAAATGTAAAGTCAATAATCATTTCCTATCTTACTAACTTGCATCCTCTCTCTTATGCTCCTTTCCTGGTCCACTTCACTCTCATCAGTATTCTCATCCTTCTCTTACCCACTTCCTGACAATCCCTGTAACCTGTCACTCTATCTCATAACTTTCTTTCTTTGTATCCCCATACACAACAGTGGCAGTAAAATGCCTTTCTTGGGGTGACACGATTATAAAAAAAAAATAATCAGTTGTCATCTTTGGTTTCCTTAAAATCCTTTCTGACTTTTTCGTTACACGCAATGGTGTCTAGGGCAGCTTTTTTGCTGTTTCCGTAACAAAATGTTTTTATGAGGCAGAGTTGTTAGCCCTGCACCGAACCACCAAAACTGGAGGATGGTGATCTTCTAAGCTTAGCTTAGACGTGACACACGGCCGAAAGTAGATGGCACCCAGTGAGGATCGAACTCACTACTCAGTTATATTGATTTTAGCGAGACGAGCTTGCTAAACATTACACCACGCCGAGGTGCCCTTTCTGGTCCATGATATTTTCCCCCGTGTCCCTGAGGTCTTTTCATTGGTATACATCTTTTTCATGAATTCAACAGCAGTAGCAGATTACTGTTGTGGTGCAATAGATATATGGTTTCCCTCTTCTACAAATATTTTCATGGGTTCTGCTCCGACGAGCGTAGTGCCCCTTACTCAAGAATTTACTCGAGCACCCAGACTGGCAACAAGGTCATATTCTTTTACAGTTAAATCTACCAAATGTAGCCGTCACTTCTACTCCCACAGTTTCTTTTCTCGCACTTTCTGCCCCTGAAACTACCTTCCGTATACTTACTTTCATAAAGGTTACAACCTCCAGGAATTTAAATTCAATGTCAATTCTTATCCCTTATGAACTTGACTCTAGTTCTTTCCTCTTCTCACCCCGTGTATCTTGTTCTTTTCCTTTCTCACTCAACCTTCGTAACTTTCATCACACCTGTATTCTCATCCTTCTGTTGCCCTTTCTATGACACCACCTGTAACTGGTTCTCTTCGCTCTCCTCCTGCTTGAAATTTGACTCTTATGTAGTCCTCTGCGCATCAGTGGCGGTACCGCCTGGTTTGGGGTGAAATGATTAAAAAAATATATATCGGCTCGGAATGAGAAAATGGAGAGCCGAGATCGAATTCCGGTTGAATTTGATTTGTTCACTTATACACAGATGCCCTTTAGGAAAGGCATGAATCTATTCTCTTTCCAACCATGTGTTGAATAGTAAGACAGATTCGGTTCGATAGCCTTGGTTGGCGACCAGTTTGACCGCAGAAAAAATAACAACCTATTGTTGGAAAATCTTATGTCTAGTCAGTCGTGGATCAAAAGTAGGTACCTCCACTCAAATTTTCCATACCTCAATTTAAATTGAATTTTTAAAAATAAAAATGTTTTTTTAAGCTATAATTTTAGCTTTAATTGAAAGCCAAGAGATTAAATTTACTAATCTTTTTTTTTTAAATTTCAAATTTTCCGCCATTTTTCATCGATTGTAAACAGAAGCGAATTCTCGGTTTTAAAAAATCTTACAAAAATAAAATACATACGCTGACACATTATTTTATTCAAATTACTGAATTTAAACTTACCTGAAGTTCCCTTGAAACAAGAATTATATGCTTACTGCCTGAAATTTTCCAAAAAACGTTTCTCAATTATGTTAGCCTTGTTATCACAGCTGTTATCACCTTATCAGAGCTGTTAATGGATGATTTACAGTAGCTGGCCAAAAGTATGGAATACGAATTTGGTATAAAATGGTTTATATACGGATGGACAACTCTTGAATCACGTGAACTTTTAATAATAAAGATCGCGTACGGCCATCCGTACAAGCAAAATACGGGTAATCAACATGCAGAAAATTAAAATGTTTTAATTATTTAACAAAAAAGCATCCTTATTTATAGTAAGCTTTTAAATTTTTCGGTTGGTAAATATATTCGCTACACATTGATTTAAAAAAAAATCTGGGTGCTCTATGAGTAGGAAATTTTTAAAAAATTTTGAAACTTTTTAGAAATTACTAAATAAAAAATAATAAAAATGAAAACAATTCTTGGAAAAATTCATTACTAATCGAAAAATTATTCTATTCAGAGTATAAAAGCAATTAAAATTTTATCCAAATAAAAAATGGCGTAGTTTTATTGCATTTTTGTTTTCGCAATTCGGAGCAGATTTTGTAAAAATGAGTAGGTTTTGAAGAAAAAAAGTTGATTAGCATTCCCTACTGACTCCTGAATTTAATTAAAATTATCTGTATGTTGAGACCTAGTCGAATTTTTCAACATTTCTGGAAATTAATTGGCGTGAGTAACATATGTAAAAAATGTTTTTACTAATATTTTTTTAAAATAATTATTTCGAAACTGGGTGTGAGATGCAGTAACAAAAAACAACCGCAAAACTGTTATTTAAAGTAACTTTTAGCAACACAGTTTTGCAATTACTTTTTGTTATCACAACTCACGCAACCGAAAATGATCTCGGAAGGAGATTGAAAGTACTTGGGAACATCTAGAAATGAACAATAAAATCATCTATAAACGTTACAGCTCAGTATATATATATATATACTGAGCTGAGTGAGTATAGAATGAGGAGAGAAAAAAGAAAAAATTTTCCAATTAAATGATAGCCGACCATAAAAATGACCACTCAACAGTGCCCTCTTAGAAATCCTTACCAAAAGATATACCCAACCGATAAAAAGATAAAACATACATTCCAACAGATAAGACCATTAATCAACAATTTCACACTTACACACCAAATTCCTCCAAAGTCTTACGATCAAAACGAGACATTCACTTAATTACCAATAACCCCAACCAACCCCCACGACAACAACGAACCAAATATAAACAGAGAATGATTCCAAACCTTTATTTCCCCTGAGGAAGTGTTTAAATCCAAACACTGAAACAAACATATGATTGTAGGGAAGAGGACATATATAGAAGAAATTATGTACATGTTCTAAAACATAATTTATAATATATATATATGTATATATATATATATATATATGTGTGTGTGTGTGTGTGTGTGTGTGTGTGTGTGTGTGTGTGTGTGTGTGTGGTGCAGTGAATAAAGACTCGAAAGTTCGAATTCCAGATGAAATCGTTGCATTCACTTTCTCGCAAATACCTTTGGGAATGGTACTAAGCTGTCTCTTCCTTCCAGCTATGGGTAAATAGTCTTGGCAAACTCAAATTGCCAAACGTGGCGAGTATGGCACATTCCCTCAAAAGACGTATATGAAAACAGTAAAAGTCATCCAGGAAGGAGGAGTTCCTCTAACGAGAGTTTAAAAATGTCTAAATCCAGATCCAAATCCTACATATATATATATATGAAATTTTGCCAGATCTGCCTCATATTTCATAAACTTCGCAAAATCAGACTTAAAGGAAAAAAATGATTTTTATTTAAATAATTTTTAAAGTAGACAGTATACTTTTCAATTTAACTTTTCGTCGCCGTTAACACAATTTATTCAAATTTTAAATTTCGCTGCGTCGATTGTGCTTCAGTCTTGCTTTTAACCGTAGGCTTTAAATAATTTTAAATATAATATTTTCATTTCTAGTACGATTATCGAATACTCCGCCCCCCAAACTCAGACACCTCCACACCTGTCATTAATATGCCTTATATAAGTATGTGTGAACGTCTGTATTTCCGAAGGGCGACACCCTTCGGTTAATAGCACTGTATTTCTCTCTCTCTCTTGAGGCTCATGTCTCGCTTCCAATGCAAACGCACCGTTTTTTAAGAAATTTTCGAACGGAAAATGCTAATTCCAAAATGCATAATCAAAATGTAACCGCAGGATACGGGAGCTGCCTTATATCGTATTCTTCCCTGTAGCGCCGCTTAGCGGATAGTTTTGTTAAACGTCAGGGGAAATTACTGAAAAAGGCGTGCTGAAAAATATTATAGATTGCAAGTAGTCACTTATAAAAGATCCGGAAATACCGTTTATTTATTTTTACTCTATTTTAATTTTAACAACTGTAAATAAATGCCTTAGGATGAAATACAGTCTGCTCGTATAACAAATATCTAAGAAGTCGAGAATTGGATATTTAATAGATTTAATTATAAGCGACCCGGAAAGGACAAAACTGATCAGTTTTACGACTGGATAAACGGAGCCATAAAGTTTTTGTTCAATCTTTAGGACCTACTAGAAATAAATAGGCTGGACGTTTTTTTTAAATTTAGTTATCTTTTTTTAATAAATTATCATTGTTTTCTTAGATACATTCAAATTATCCAACATTGTTATTCCTTCAAAATTAAAAAAAATGTATTTACAAAAATAATTTAATTCATAATCGAATAGTTTCTGAAGAATTCAATAAGGTGTTACATTTTTCCTTTTTTAACGTTTTCAAAATGTATTAGATATTTTATCGTCTCTAAGATTGTAACTTTCTTTTTTAATTTTATAGCTCAACTCCGGTTAACGGCTGTCCAGACCCAGTGGAGTGGAAATGTATTAATCTAAAGTCTTATTTCAATTTCAGCCAAACTGTGCATCCGTGTGTATGTGCTTGTGTGTTTGTGTGTGAGTGTGTCTGCATTTGTGTGTAAGTAAAATGAACTAAGTGCATGTTACTCTCTCACACACAAAACACGCGAACACAAAGGCATAAAATACACACTGAAACCACCACATAATTACTGCTTTTACGAGGTCCGCCCTGACCGGATAGGGTCCCAGCAAAACTGGGGTCAAAACACGATGAACATTACAACTATATTTTTTATGCTAAAAATATTCTCAATATATAAAATAAAATTACAAATGATCCTAAGACAATTAGATTTCGGCACTAAATAACCGGTAAGGAGTTGATATGCCGGCAAATATTTTAACGCAAATTTCCCTACAATACAATGTATCTGTATTTGTAAGCATTGAATTGCTTCCAAGTATATATTTAGTTCAAGCCATATGATTGTGTTCAAATTGTATAGATTTTGGCATGAAATAAAATATAGAGGTTGATATGCCGCTAAACAAACACTTTAAACCAAAATTCCGAGCAATATATTGTATCTTTAGTTGCAGGCACAGAATTACTTTCAGAATATATTTAGTTGCGTCCATATAATTGTGTTCAAATTATTTAGAATTCGGCATTAAATAATACATAGATGCTAATATGTCGCTACACAAAACATTTTAAAGCGAAGTTCCTGGCAATACATTGGATCTGTAATTGTAGGCATAGTATTGCATTTGAAGTGATATAATTGTGTTTAAATTATTTAGAATTCGGTATTAAATAATACATAGATGCTAATATGTCGCTACACAAAACATTTTAAAGCGAAGTTCCTGGCAATACATTGGATCTGTAATTGTAGGCATAGTATTGCATTTGAAGTGATATAATTGTGTTCAAATTATTTAGAATTCGGTATTAAATAATACATAGATGCTAATATGTCGCTACACAAAACATTTTAAAGCGAAGTTCCTGGCAATACATTGGATCTGTAATTGTAGGCATAGTATTGCATTTGAAGTGATATAATTGTGTTCAAATTATTTATAATTCGGTATTAAATAATACATAGATGCTAATATGTCGCTACACAAAACATTTTAAAGCGAAGTTCCTGGCAATTCATTGGATCTGTAATTTGTAGGCATAGTATTGCATTTGAAGTGATATAATTGTGTTCAAATTATTTAAATTCATTAAGTAATACATAGATACTAATATGTCGCTGCAAAACATTTTAAAACGAAGTTCCTGGCAATACCATTGGATCTGTATTTGTGGGCATATTATTGCATTTGATGATATATTGTGTTCAAATTATTTAGAATTGTTAAGTAATACATAGATGCTAATATGTCGCTACACAAACATTTAAAGCGAAGTTCAAAGCAATACATTGGATCTATGATTGTAGGCATAGTATTGCATTTGAAGTGATATAATTGTTCAAATTATTTAGAATTTAAATGATAAATAATACATAGATGCTTTAATATGTCGCTACATAGAACATTTAAGCGAGATTCCTGGCAATACATTGGATCTGTAATTGTGGCATAGTATTGCATTTTGATGATATAATTGTATTTCAAATTATTTAGAATTCGGTATTAAATAATACATAGATGCTAATATGTCGCTACACAAAACATTTTAAAGCAGTTCCTGGCAATACATTGAATCTGTAATTGGGCACTATTGCATTTGAGTGATAATTGTGTTCAAATTATTTAGAATTCGGTATTAAACCATGCTTAGATGCTAATAATCATACACAAAACATTTTAAGCAGAAGTTCTGGCAATATACATTGGATCAATTGTAGGCATAGTGTGCGTTTTGAAGTGATATAATTGTGTTCAAATTATTTAAATTCGGTGATGAAGCTTAACACATAGATGCTAATATGTCGCTACACAAAACATTTAAAAGCGAAGTTCCTGGCAATACATTGGATCTGTAATTGTAGGCATAGTATTGCATTTGAAGTAAATCTCATTGTATTCAAGTATTTAGAATTCATTATTAAATAATACATAGATGCTAATATAATAAGCTACACAAAACATTTTAAAGCGAAGTTCCTGGCAATACATTGGATCTAGCAAATTGTAGGCATAGTATTGCATTTTGACTGATACCAATTGTGTTCAAATTATTTGGAATTCGGTATTAAATAATACATAGATGCTAATATATTACTTCACAAAACATTTTTTTAAAAGCGAAGTTCTTGCAGCATTACATTGGATCTGTAATTGCAAACCTTCAGTATTGCCATTTGAAGTGATATAATTGTGTTCAGTATTTAGAATTGGTATTAAATAATACATAGATGCTAATATGTCATACACAAAACTATTTTAAAGCAGAAGTTCTGGCAATACATTGGATATTCATAATTGTAGGCATAGTATTGCAATTGATATAATTGTGTTCAAATTATTTAGATTCAGTATTAAATAATACATAGATGCTAATATGTCACTACCTGAGCATTTTAAAGCGAAGTTCCACCAGCATTACATTGGATCTGTAATTGTAGGCATGTTGATATTGCATTTGAAGTGATATAATTATTGTTCAAATTATTTAGATTCGGTATTAAATAATACATAGATGCTAATATGTCCTTCCCTGCAAAAACATTTTAAAGAAACGAAGTTCCTGGCAATACAGTATGGATCTGTAGTTGTAGGCATGTATTGCATTTAGTGATATAATTGTGTTCGAAATTCTTTAGAATTCGACGGCAAATAATACATAGATGCTAACATATGCAACTACACAAAACATTTTCAAAAACGAAGTTCTGGCAATACATTGGATCTTATTCTGGGCATAGTATTGCATTTGAGGAGGTGATATAATTGTTAAATTATTTAGAATTCCAGGGTATTAAATAATACATAGATGCTGTCTATGTCCTTTTATACACAAAATATTTTAAAGCGAAATTCCCGGCAATACATTGGATCTGTAATTGTAGGCATAGTATTGCATTTGAAGTGATATAATTGTGTTCAAATTATTTATTGTTGGGATGTGAAGTTTAATACTCATCGGTTGCTTAGCTTGTCATTTATTCTCAGTGACGAGTTATATAGGCTCTCTCTTACACTTATGCAAATTCGGCATATCTATTTGTCAGTGTCAATACATTTATATTTCAGCAATAAATAAAACATCGAATTATATATAGCTAAAAACATTTTTAAAGCAAATTTCCGAGCAATATATTAGAATTACTTTCAAATTTTATGTAGTTGAAACCATATAATTGTTTTTAAATAATTTAGATTTCGGCATTACAAAACACATAGATGTTGATATGTCGTTAAACGAACATTTTTAAAGCAACTTTCCCCGTATCTGTAGTTGTAGCCATAGAATTGCTTTCAAAATATATTGAGTTGAAGCCATTTAATTGTGTTCAAATTATTTAGATTTCGGCATTACAAAACACATAGATGTTGATATGTCGTTAAACGAACATTTTTAAAGCAACTTTCCCAGTATCTGTAGTTGTAGCCATAGAATTGCTTTCAAAATATATTGAGTTGAAGCCATTTAATTGTGTTCAAATTATTTAGATTTCGGCATTACAAAACACATAGATGTTGATATGTCGTTAAACGAACATTTTTAAAGCAAAAATCTCAGCAATACATTGTATCTTTTTTTTATTTTATAATCGTGTCGCACCAAGTAAGGCATTTTACTGCCACTGTTGTGCAGGGGGCTACAAAGGAGGAATGTTATGAGGAGTGAGAGGTTGCAGGGGGTGTCAAGAAGAGAGTAGGAGAAAGAAGAGAGTACTGATGAGAGTGGGGTGGATGTAGAAAAGCATGAGAGAGAGAGATGTAAGTTAGTGAGACAGGAGATGACTATTGACTTAAATTCTGGGAGATTGTAACTGTACAGGAAAGCAAGTATGTGGAAGAGAATTCCACAGGTGGGAAGTGCGAGAAAAGAAGCTGCGGAGTAGAATTTGCGTTTACAATTTATTGGTTTCACAGTAAAAGGGTGTGGCCTAGTTGCTAATCTTGTGGCTCGAGGAAATTCGTATATAGTGGGTACCAGTGAGCTAAGTTAATCGGGGCAGAAACCGTGAAAGTATTTGTAGAAGAGACACAGGGAAGCCACACTGCGTCGGTGAGAAAGCGACTGTATCCTAGCTGCCAAGTCGGGATCGATCACATTACAGATTCTCCGTTGGATTCTGTCGAGGACACCTAAGTGGATAGCAGGAGCACCGGACCAAATATGGCAGCAATACTCAATGCATGGACTGATGGTAGACTTGTATATGTGCAGGATTGTTTGGGAAGGGGAAAAACATCCTGGCCCTACACAGAGAACCGACTTTCTTAGCAGCGGACTTAGCTATGGATTCTATATAGTTATTCCACTTGAAGTTTGGTGTGAGAGTTAACCCAAGGAGGCGCACTGTTTTGCTTTCAGGGAGAGAAGCCTGATCCATGTTAATGGGCGGGAGGAACGATTGTCTGTGGTGGTTATTAGATAGCAGTTTCGTTTTGGAAGCACTAAGATTTACGAGTCATTTCTTACCCCAGTCCATCACAGATTGGAGGTCATTTTCAAGCTCGGCAGCGAGGTTTGCTTTTTCAGCCTCAGTAGATTTTTGATCGACCCAAGCACAGGACTGCCTTAAAAATATATTTAGTTGTGTTGTATACTCCTGGTTATATGCTGATTGAATCATTATGTCAGGGGACAAACCGTGGCTTCTTCTTCGAAAACAAAGCTGCAACCAATTCGATTTCTCTCATAAATGAAGGACCATCAACTGCTATCCATTCGGCGAGAATCTGCTCGAACCGAATGTTAATTATCTTTACACAGATAAATGACGAAATAAAGTGGACACAAGGTGAAAAAAATGGCTTGCTTTTTCACGACTGATAAAATTATATTAAATAAAAATAATCCATTATTTTTATTCTGTTTCTTTGGCTGTATCGTGGAGTGGGTGAGTCGGATTTAGTGTGATTAGCACACGCTCATGCCAGAGCGGCGAGCGCTGTTCCTGGTTCAATGGCTTCTTCTGCTTGACTCAACTCTAAAACAAACTCTCTGTGACAGTCGACGTCACTTAAAATGTTCCCTCTTGACACCTGGGAATTCCGGTGCATTTTTTCACATCCCGAACACTGACCCCTTTGACTCTGGCTCGTCAAAACAAAATTCTCCAGTCAAACACCAGTGTTTCTCATTCAGCGATATCGCTATCCACAAAGTACCCTTCTTGGCAAAATTCTATCATTTTTACTGACAATCATGAATGTCCCCCAGCAGTATTCCACACCGACCAAGATATTATACAACAGCTGGAGCCATATAATTCAGTTAAAACTATTTAGATTTCGACATTAAATAAAACATAGTTTGTGATATATAGTTAACTAGCATCATAGCCCGGCGTTGCCCGTGCAACACAGAACATTTTAGTAGAAGGAGAAGATGCCACTTTTTGTTTTATATATTTTGTTTTTGTTTGAAAAAACACTTTAAAAAAAAATTTCTTTTGTTTCAAAATTACGGAGAAAAATATTCACATTTTTTTTCTTGATCAAATTAATTTTTAAGACGTTGGAATAAGAATTAAATATATAGGCTTATTTTTTTTTTTAATAAAAAATATTTTAGTCGTGTTTGACAAGTGGGATTTGATTTCAGTGACTTAAAAGTCGGAATAAAAATTAAATATGAGGGCTCATATTTTTTTTTTTAATAAAAAAATATTTTAGTCGTTTTTGACACGTGTAATTTGATTTCTGCGACGTAATTCAGCAACCATCTTTGATTTTAGATGTTTTACGGAGCAAATGTAAACAATCGTCTCCACTGGCCACAAAGTGGGAAAGGAAAAATTGCTGAACTTAAAACTCAAAAAGTATATGTCGATCTGGCTTCCCTGTAGATATGTGTCCCTAGAAAGTTGGAATAGTGAAGATTAAAAAATGTAGGCGTGCATAGGTAACAGTCACTTGCAGACTCACAGATTGCCTTTTGTATATAGAGATAACTTTTTTAAAGCAGAATTTCCGAGTAATATATTTATCTCTTGTAGTTGTTGTAGTCTAGAATTGTTTTGAAATTATATTTAGTTGGAGCCATATAATTCTGTTCAAATTATTTAGGTTTTCTCATTAAATATCTTAGTGATAAACAAGATCAACCAACCATAACATACACGCATGTTGACAAAACGTGACGGGCAGAGAAAGCGCTTTTAATATCATAGATTGACAAAACTTCGTCTATGAACTTAACAGATTATTCCCCCTCATACTGGTAATGTCATGTCTTTTCAGGCGATTATGACTCTCTACAGGTTACTTTTTGTTCAAGATATGTGAACCTCTATGCATTCTTGTACATGTCAGTGGAGTAGCTCCCCGTTAATGTTGCCTTCGTTGTTTAAAATTTTGAGTTTTTCTATTACGGCGGTTGCCAACCAAGGCTAGCTATCCAAGTCTACTTTGCTGTTACACAAGAAGCTTAAAGAATATAACAGAATATTCTCGAGTAATTACTGTTTATTACAATTTAGATTGAAAAATATAAACTCATTAGTTTAGTAAACTCCACAGAAACGTGGCACTTCAGGTTTCAAAATATTTTTTCAAATGAAAAATCTCTCTTCTGGAAGCTCATATTTTAGATTTAATTTCAAACTAATAGATTAAATTTAGTATTTTCAATAAGCAACATTTCTGAACTCTTGTCAACTTCAATTCGTCTAAGAGCAAGCTGTATTCTGTCAACCATTACAGGCAACCTCTCCTGCCTCTCATAAGCATGGACCAAGCGATTTTCCAGGAGAGCAATACACTACGCCTCCTCGGACTTACCCTGTCCTCAGACCTCAAATGGAACCACTATATTGAATCCATAGCAAAATCTACTGCTAAGAAGGTTGGGTCAGTATGTCGATCCAGGATGTTTTTTCCGCCTGAATCCATCCTGCATATATATAAGTCAACCATCCGTCCGTGCATGGAGTACTGCTGCCATTTATGGTCAGGCGCCCCTGCCATTCTTCTCAGTGTTCTTGACACGCTCCAAAGGAGAGTCTGTAATGTGATAGGTACTGATCTGGCGACTCGACTGCAGCCACTTCCCCATCGTCGAAATGTGGCCTCCCTTTGTCTCTTCTATAAATACTTTCATGGCTTCTGCTCGGATAAGCTTAAGTCACTGATGCCTCCTCAACAGGTGTTTACTCGTGCAACCAGACTGGCAACTGGGTCCCACCAATTCACAGTCAGCTTAGCCAAACGCAGACGACAATTCTACTCCTGCAGCTTCCTCTCTCGCACTTCCCGCCTGTGGAACTCGCTTCCGTATTCTTGGTTTCCTGACGGCTACAACCTCCAGAAATTTAGATGCAAAGTCAATACTCATCTACTAACCACTGGACTCTAGCTCTCTCCCCTCCTCTGTATAACCTTCCCTTTCTCTCCACCTATGTATCTGTCATCGCACCTGCTTTCTCAGCTTTCTATTGTTCCTTTCTAACTAGTTTGTACTCCTCACTTTTTTCTAATTAATCTTTTGACATTTATGTAACCCCCTGCACATCAGTGGCGTTTCCGCCTTGCTCGGGGTGAAATGATTAAAAAAATAATAGATGACATATCCGTAAAAATTACTCGCATTTTTAACTACCCCATAATCTTGAAATGGTATGAAAACATTAACCGTATTTTAATGTTCTATTGAATTTTAGGTATTTTGACTTTAAATTTATCATAGTTATCGCTTTTATTTCCTGATAATATCGCTAATGGTCAGCCGTATTTACAAAAGTAGGCACGTTTTTATTATTCTTCTTCTATATGCCCTGTCTCTTCAGGAAATAGGCGATCATGGTTTACCACATCTCCCTATCCCTGGTGGCTCTTAGTATGCTTTCTCCTGTGACACCACGCAACCCCCGTTCCGTGAGCCACCTGATCAGGCCCTGCAAATATTTTATTCGCTGCTTTCCTCTGTCTCTTTTTCCTTCTATCTGGCCTGTCAGTATCAAGTTTTCCAAGCCCTCCTTCTTCACTGCATGTCCCAGGAACTTCAGTTGTCTTTTCCTGATTCTCAGTATTAATTTTCTTTTGGTTGCCATTCTTTCCAGCACCTCATCATTGCTCGCATGCTCGGTCTATGATATCCGCATCATCCTTCTGTAGAACCACATTTTCACTGCTTCGAGTTTTTTCCTACACACAAAAATTTGAAATATTTTTTAAAATATTCGGTATCACTGAATTGCATTAAGGTTTTCCATTTATGATTATTAAAAAGCTTTAATTAAAAAATAACCTGAACCAATTAATGCAGAAATTTAAAATATCTAAAACTTTATAAATTATTCAAATTAAAAGAAAAGAAAAATGAAAACAATTCTTATAAAAATTCTTTATTCATCGAAAAATATTTGTCGTTCTGAGTCGATATCCACTGCATTACAATGCACATAAAAGAAATTTACAGCCTTTCTTATAAAATTTCATTTTTTTTTTGTTAATTTACTAGTTAGGACAGATTTTTGGAAACTGGTGCTTCGATTTTACAAAAAATTAATAAATAAATAAATATTTAAAAAAAATGATATTTAAATTCTGGAAGGAGTTATGCGCTGAACAAGATATTAATCTTTTTTTTTTTTAATCATATCACCCCGAGCAAGGCGGAAACGCCACTGATGTGCAGGGGGCTACGTAAGAGTGAAAAGATTGGAAAAGAGAAAGCCGGAAACCACATCCTAAACAGGGAACAAGGGATGAGCCTCTTTACCTGTTCAATAGACGTGGGTGGAGTGTGAACCGCGCGATAGTTTAGTCTATCTAAATTTCATAAAATTTAATTAGGTGTTGGAGATAGAAAATGTAAAAAACATTTTTAACAAGATTTTCTATAAATAGAAACATTTATGAAATAATTTGGTTCATATGTGAATATGTCCTGAAAGTTTCATTGAAATTGAACTAGTGTTTGATTTTTACAAGAATTTCCAAATAGATGAGTTTTCACCGTAAAAACATCCTACAATTTTCTATTATAATTTTCGCCCCTACCCCCGCCCGCTGACACAAGAAAACAATATTTTTAACCATAATTACGAACGTTATTAAAAAGATAAAAAGTTGTAATTTAATAATGGTTTGGTTTGGTTAGTTTTCTTTTACGGTATATCAACTTCATTGGGTATTTCATGCTGACAAAATTTTTATAGCAAATTCGTATGAATAGAATCAGCTTCCTCTCTCGCACTTCCCGCCTGTGGAACTCGCTCCCGTATTCTTGCTTTCCTGACGGCTACAACCTCCAGAAATTTAAATGCAAAGTCAATACTCATCTACTAACCACTGGCCTCTAGCTCTCTCCCCTCCCCTGTATAACCTTCCCTTTCTCGCCACCTATGTATCTGTCATCGCACCTGCTTTCTCAGCTTTCTATTGTTCCTTTCTAACTAGTTTGTACTCCTCACTTTTTTCTAATTAATCTTTTGACATTTATGTAACCCCCTGCACATCAGTGGCGTTTCCGCCTTGCTCGGGGTGAAATGATAAAAAAAAAATATATATATATTCTTTGCAAGAAATAAGTTTGTCGATCATGTTCTATTGACGCAGTTTCGTAAAATAGGTTTTGTTGAGGGTTTGATGTATTGCTGTTATTTATTTTTTCCATAAAAAAGTATGGCTGGCAATATTTTTTCCTTCAAAAATATAATTCTGGCAATATTTTTTTCCTTCAAAAATGTATTGCTGGTAATATTTTTTCATTCAAAAATGTATTTCTTGAATGTTTACTATAAATGATTATCTTTATATTTTCATAGTGTGTTGACCACATTTGGAGGGTTAACTATTTGTCCATAGCTGGGACCATAACAGGGGTTACAACTCCGGGTCAGGGTGACCTGGGAACAACAGCAAGATGTTGATGATCGATTTGAAATATAACGGCTGACAACGTCTGTATATATAAAAAAAATATATATTCACTTAGTTTATTCTCACCTCAGGTGTCGTTTATTGGAGGTATGTTCTAAAGTGACAACACACACGCATCGAGGGGCCAAAGGCCGCGCTCGTCTGCCGTTTTACCTGGTCTTTCTCGGTTCAAATCCCGACTATCGACCGACTGCCTACTACTAATAGTTTCTGTCTGTGGTATCAGTGATTACGTCATATCCTGACAGATTCTTTAGATTATCCCAACAATGACACGCCCCAAATGCGTACTTATCTTATTGTTTCCGACAATCAAAGCACACTTCTGGTCTAAAAAAATAATTCATTGCTCAATAATCAAAATATAACTTAATGTAAACTATGAGTATAGCCCGGGGTGCTCGGGTGTAATGAAAGCTTTAAAACTAATCCATAGTCCTGGAGTTCATACTCAATGGACGTTGGCACGAAATACTAAAAAGTAATAGTTGTTTCCAGTTAAAGAGAAACCGTAGACTGAAAGAAAAATGAATGGATGAATGGATGTAAGTCAAATTTTGATTTCCTGGTATCGATATCAATTAAGTTTTTTCATCGTAAACTGAATTTTGAAGGCTAAATAAGTCCTCTGAGTAAATGGTATCATGGCTGAGACTAAGAACTATAATTATACCTACTTAGAGCCAAATCCGAAGCAAAAACTAAAATAAAGGGGCTGAAAATAAATACAGACATACAGGCATATAAGCAGACACACACACAAACATTTTACCTTATATATATATATATATATATATATATATATATATATATATTATCGATTTTCTGCACTATTGTAAGAACTGTAACCTTGAAACTTGGGAATATCGTTTCTTATGTCTTTGTCTATGAGTGTATCAAATTTGATTAAAATCGGACCACTCCTTCTATAACCCGATTATTTCGATTATCAATTTTCGATATTTATCGGGGGGACCTCGACACAAAATCTAGCTAAGAACACTTGCAGACGCTTATAGTACAACTGTGTAAATTTTCAAGAAAATCGGTTCAGCCGTTTTGGAGTCTATAGGTAACGGACACACACACAGACACACATACACATACACACAGAGACAAAGTTCCATTTATAAATAAGTTTAGATTACATTCGCTTCTGACCTTGTAAGCGGTTTTCGTTTTGAAAACTGCTAGCAAGGTCAAAAGGTCAAAATCAAATATTATCCTGACATGGAAAATTTTGCTCGCGTTCTTAATTTTGACAACAATAATGTATTTTTTTACTGTTTCATACAAATGCACTTCTTCAGGATATTAATCACCAACTTATATAGTCTGTAATAACTTATCGCTTGCGGAAGTCCCTCCCGGTTCTATGCATTCCGGCCAATTCAAATGCACTTTTGATCATTATCTACTGTTCTCCTGATTACTCTTTCGTCTTCCATGTCATCATTAATCTTCTCTTCCTAATTCTTCCACACCCTGTCATCTCTTGTGTCTTATTGGCTTTACCGCCTTGCAAGGGGTGATACTCGTTACAAAAATACAGGATAACAGTCATAAGTTAATATGAATTTATTTATTCAGTTGAACTGATGACCAGATACCATCTGTGAAAATTTGTGATATTTTACGATTTATCATCACTTCACAGATTATTTAAATTTGAATCTTATTTGGATTGTAAAAAATCTTTATTACTTATGTATATTACATTATAATCCACACAGTTCAATTTTTATAAAATCTCATAGAAGCAGTGGTTAACAGGGATGTTGTTAATGTTCTTCTGTCTATCATTTTATATAGTACCCAGTGCTCTAATTATTATCGGTACTACAGTCGTTTTAAATTGCGACATTGTTTCGTTACTTTTTCAAGATACTTATCCAGCGTGCAGCAGAAATATACCCGTTTATCTCCTAGAAATACCACCGGTATAGTTATATGACATTAGTGGCAATAGTGAATATATTTAGCTAATTAATGTCTGGTGGATGTGCGTTGTGGTGCAGTAAATATCGAGAAATTGGAAAGCCGAATTCGAATTCCAGTTGAATTCATTGCATTCATTTACGCGCAAATACCCTTTAGAAACATTATTAACCGTCATTTCTCCCGTCATATATGGGTTAAATATCAGAACAGGTTGAGTTCTGTAAACTTGGATGGCAACCAGTCTAAAGCAGAAACTAATGCCAACCTACTGTGGGAAAATATTCCCAGTCAGTCATGTCTCCAAAGAAACATGATCACCTAAGCGTCTATCACGTATGGCATTTAACTGACTGACTGAATATAATAGTTGAAAACATGATTAAGGCCACTACTGGGCATCAAGTGGGGGATCAGTTTTCAATTGTTATGAAGTAACAAACTGATCTCCTACTAATTAATACTTAATAATATAATAAATCTCTTCCCTCTATACGTATGAGTCAAATAATAAGAGAAATTAAGTTCTTGTAACATTGGCTGTCAATCAGTCTACCTCAGAAAGCAATGGCAACCTACTGCGAATAATCTTCTGCCCAGTTAGTCATGTCTCGAAAGAAACATGATCGCCTAAGCGTGTATCACGTATGGCATGTAAATGACTGACTGAGTGGAAGATATAGGTGGAAGTATTTCCGCCGCGCTTTGTATAATGACAGTTTTCTAATTTCCACTTCACAGACTTAAGTACTGAGATATATGTTTATATCTTGTCAGCCGAATTAAGATAGTAGTTATACACCGATCTTAGCTATACGATGTCGGTGTGTAAAGGCCCAGGACAAAGAGCCGTTTTTTAGATGTATTTTCAGTAAATAAAATAAGAAAATTATTAATTTGATGACCAAATACTCTTTGAGAAGCGCATCTAATTCTGACATCTTTGCAGAGCATCGGGATACTTGGAAACAGCCTCATTCGGAGACTGCATGAAAGAATTGGGTTACTGTTATGGTGTCCTATTTATGTGGAATGGTCTCTTCCTCCGTCAATAAATAATAACCTGCGTGACTTCCGAGGACGCAGCTGTGAGGCAGTCGTTTGACAGTCGAGGGACCGTCGTTGACACAGCGTAACTATACCGTTCGGACGTACACTTCTATTTGCTGACTACTAACACTCGTATTTGTATATATGTTCTGTTATTCTAATACACTGTTTGAATCTACCTTCTTGTTTTCGTGTTTTTCTTCTTAGCCCAAACAGGCTACAACAACTTGGCAGCGAAGATTTGGCACAACAGTTACCCTATAAGAAGTTATTTCTGACTGGCTTTATTTGCAAGATTAGGCATTGCTTTAAGTGAAACATGTAATTATAATGCACAACTTCGGCTGTGGTACATAAACATCGTGTACCCTGTGTGTCATACTGGGTGTATAGGTTAATATATATGTGATCTAGGGTCAGTTTGTTGACTTGCTTCTTTTTCGTTCAAAGAAAGAATTGCTATCAAGGATCACCAGCTACCTTATCTATCTATCTATCTATCTATCTATGAACATTATTGGGTATTTCCCAATCCTCATAAATACGATGGAAAAAATAATGAGGGTATTTAAATTACCGCCTAGAGACTAACCCAATCGAGACTACCGCCGAACGGTAGTCTCGTCTGGGCAATATTAGACAATTAATGTTTGCCCACATTAAAAAGGCCTTGTGCCATTTTTGTCTCAAGTGGGGCGGCAGCTAAATATTTATATTGTTGTCTAGCAATTGACGTAGCTCGGACGCTTTCCTGTCGTTATCGGACTTCTTGCCATCCGCAGAGAGAGACCCAGACGAGGCTTCATCGAAGGGTAGAGTCTAGTCGAGGGAAAATTAGACAAAGATGTCTGCCCGAAATATATGGCTCAGATCAACCACATTAAAAAGGCATTGTGGCACATTTTGTTTTAGTTTTGTTCATTTCAGCTAAATATTTATATTGCTGTCTAGCAGTTCACCACTAGCAGTGGTTATCTACTTCCCGCATCTGACGAGTACTGTATGTTGTTGATGTTATAAAGATTACTATTTCATTTTTCAGCCGCCGTTTTGCTTATTTATCATTCAGTAACTTTTTTTTACGTTACAACATTATCTATCTATCTATCTATCTATCTATCTATCTATCTATCTATCTATCTATATATATTGTAACAAAGTTTTTGGAACTCCTAGGTTTTTTAACCTGCTGTTCATGCATTTACTTTTATAAAGAGTACTCGATACAAACGTAGAACGTTATATTGTAATAGTTGTTACAATGGTTTATAAATTCATAGTGTCACTACACAAAAATTTCGCGTTTCGAAGCTAACCTTGTTTTTGGTTGCCTCTCATCGAGTGAAGAAGTTGGAATGAAAGTTATCTGGTGAAAAAACGTATATATATATATATATATATATATATAAGATTATTACTTAATCTGTCTTTCTCTCTCTTTCTTCATCTCGGGATGGGTAAATTCTTATTAAACTAATATCAAACTCCTGCATATGACAGCATACCAGATCTGTTGGTTGTTTGTAAAGGGAAAGACTGTCCACCAGATAGAGAGCATGATTGTGTCGTCAGATTAAAGGAAGAAGGCAAAGATAATCAGTTATAAAAATACAATCACCTCGCCCGGGAAATGTACACCCCATAGAAATTCATGCTAGTCTTGAGATCTAATACTGAGAGAGGTGCTGGAGGTTTTTGATTCACTTGTTGTCACTCAAACCTTACAGCGTTGCCTGTGTATGCAACCATAATTAGAAGAATGGGTGAGATTACAGGATATCTTCTGTTACTCTGTATTCAACGAAAGCAAACAGACATTTGATTTGAATATGAAAATTCTTCACAAATAATAATAATAATAATAATAATAATAATAATAATAATAATAATCGTGGAAGAAGACGACAAAGAGGAAGAAGACTGAGAAATGCAATATCCAATGTGAGTGAAAATAAACCGATGGCCTAGAAGAAAAGTGCGACAAGCAAAAGAACGCAGGAAAAATAGTTTATGATAGAATTTGAAAAAGTTTAAAAAAATGGAGGCTCGACAAATTAATAAATTGCGTTCTTATCTTTTCGCCGGAAGACTCGACTTATAAATTGAATATTTCCAGCAGAAATAATAGCAAGCAAATAAGAATTAAACTATTTAATTTTTAGCTAAAGCTCTCTCGACGAGTATTGGTTTGGATACTGTAAGGTCGCTGTTTCAGTATAGTCTAAATTAGTTTCAGTATATTCTAAATTAGCAATGTTTCTCTGGAAAAATAATGTCTAATTTGTATTTTGCAAAATCTTATTTACTATTTCTCTTTTTTATTTAAAAAAATGCTAAGATCGATTTACATTACACATTTGCATTTCTTGTAGATTCTGTATTAATATACTTTGTTTGGAAAGTGAGGTTCGTTATAAGTAAATGTATTTTTAGGTAAAGCACTTTAGGGATGTGCGTTGTGGTGCATTGGATATCGGCTCGAAACGAGAAATCGGGGAGCAGAGTTCGAATTCCAGCTGAATTCATTATTCATTGTCTTCACTTACGCGCAAATACCCTTGGGAAAGATATTAATCCGTCACTACCTTCCAGTTATGGGTTAAAGAACAGGACAGATTGGGTTCTATAGCCTTGGTTGGCAACCAGTCTACCGCAGAAAGCAATGGCAACCTACTGCGGGATAATCTTCTCCCCAGTCAGTCATGTCTCTTTCGAGATATGATCGCCCAAGCGTGTATCACGTATGGCACTTAACTGACTGACTTTAGAATGGCTTTGGCTTGCATCATGTAAGTTCTTGTATTTCAGTATCGTAAATGATAAACTTTTCGATGGAAGATGTAATTAATTTAAAGTTTGAAGCTTGTAAATTCTGTTCTTGTAAGATTTACTACTGCAGAGTAAAAAGTGATAAGATATGTTAAGCCTATTGCTGGCGTGCTAGGTAGATGAGATTCGTTATCAGTAACTGAACAAACGCCACGTTGCAGTAGTTTCGTCTGTTTTGCGAGTTCAATGTGTAGTGACTAGTAAGGCTTTCTGTATTTGGTCGAATCGAAAGAACGTAGCGGTTTTTAAGGTAATTGTCAAAGAAAATATTTAAAAAAAATGGACAGAAGTATGTGTTTCTATTTATGGTAGTATTTATTGTAATTGATTACATTTTCCGGGCTGTTTTCCTCATCTATGTGGCCATATTCATTTTTAATATTTGTCTATATTTCTGAGATGAGGCATTGTAATTATTTACACTTTTTACATTGTTCAGACTGTTGTACCCATCTCTCTGGCAATATTCATCTCCAATTTCAGCCTGTATTTCTGAGATGAGGCATTGTAATTATTTACACTTTTTACATTGTTCAGACTGTTGTACCCATCTCTCTGGCAATATTCATCTCCAAATTCAGCCTGTATTTCTGAGATGAGGTATTGTAATTATTTACACTTTTTACATTGTTCAGACTGTTGTACCCATCTCTCTGGCAATATTCATCTCCAATTTCAGCCTGTATTTCTGAGATTAGGTATTGTAATTATTTACACTTTTTACATTGTTCAGACTGTTGTACCCATCTCTCTGGCAATATTCATCTCCAATTTCAGCCTGTATTTCTGAGATGAGATATTGTAATTATTTATACAATTTACATTGTTTGAAGTGTTGTCCTCGTCTTTGCTGCCATATTCACCTTCAATCTCTGTCTATATTTCTGAGATGAAGTATTGTAAATATTTACACTATTTATATTGTTTGGACTGTTGTCGTCATCATTGTTGCCATATTCACCTTCAATAGCGGTCTATATTTCTGAGATGAGGTATTGTAAATATTTACACTATTTATATTGTTTGGACTGTTGTCGTCATCATTGTTGCCATATTCACCTTCAATAGCGGTCGATATTTCTGAGATGAGGTATTGTAAATATTTACAGTATTTATATTGTTTGGACTGTTGTCGTCATCATTGTTGCCATATTCACCTTCAATAGCGGTCGATATTTCGGAGATGAGGTATTGTAAATATTTACAGTATTTATATTGTTTGGACTGTTGTCGTCATCATTGTTGCCATATTCACCTTCAATAGCGGTCTATATTTCGGAGATGAGGTATTGTAAACAGGTACATTATTTACATTGTTCGGATTTTTGTCCTCATTCATGATGCCATATTCCAGATGTGTTGTCAGTTGTTCGCGCCGACTTTTTCAGGAGATTTAAATTTTGAACTGAACTTTTGATTTTGTTGAGTATTTAGAGATTTGAGTTAAATGTAGATAACTGAGAGATTTACTTATGGAACGAGGACAATCTACGCTAGTTAAAGAAATAAATGGTTCAGTTCAAAACTCCAATCACAATTTCGGAGAGCGATTTTCTTTGGTCTCAAAATACGCCTCAGTTTCCGATATCACTTCTTCATTGGACTCAAATCTCTTTCTCTGGAGCATTCTTGTGAGGTCTTCAAACAGCCAGTATTTGCTGGAGGCGAGATCTGTAGAATAGGATTAATCGGAAGCAATTTGAAGTGAAATTCACGTAGTTTTGCCATCGTTGCGATCGACTTGTGACATTGTGCGTTGTCTTGGTGAAAGATCACAATTTTCTCCTTCATTTGTGGCCAGTCTTTGGCGATTTCTTCCTTCAAACCCACCAATAAGGTTACATAATATTCGCTATTAATGGTTCTTACTTTCTCAAGGTAATTGATAACAAAATACTATCCTCAACATCCTACTGTAGAACCACATTTTACTTGTGTCAGTCTTTTCCTTATCTTTGATGAGATTGTTTAGCATTAGCTGACATATTGAAGAAAAGACATCACATAACAATCCAGTACTCCCTTTTTTGTTTCCAGGGAAATGTTTCTGTCTCTCAATACTACTCAGCTTCTGGAATGCATCCTTGACAATGGTATACGCCTTCTGATTTCTGTGTCACATTTTCCGTTCCTGTTAGAACACTTTCCGGGAATTTAAATTTCTGTACCTGCTTGATTTTCGTATCCTCGGCATTTAGGAAGAATTTTGGGCTCCTCTTTTAACTGATCCCCATACTTTCAGTTTTCTGAAAGTTTATATGTAATCCTTTCTTGCAGCTTTCTTTAACTACTTCCTGTAAATTGACTTGCCTTACCTTATCTGTATCATATGCGTACTGTATCATATGCGTACTGTATCATATGCGTACTGTATCATATGCGTACCTCACGTTGTTCAAATTTTGGCCTCCGATGAAAATCCTGGCATAACATCCAGGTTCCTCAAAACATTCTCGCTGTACAAGTTGAATAGATCCGGTGAAAAGACATCCTTGTCTTACGCCCCTTTCTATCTTTGGGGCTCTTCTTTTTACGGATTACCCTGCGTCAGTATTTGTCTATATTTCTAAGATGAGGTATTATTTACACTATTTACATTATTCGGATTATTGTCTTCATCTTAATAAAGATTTAGCTATTTGTACGACGTTTCGGCCGTTGTACTCCCTGGCCTTCTTCAGGTGCAAGAAATAGTGTAAGCAGAGTACCATGCATTCAGTTTTGTTGGAGTTTATATGCAGTCTTTTCTCTCCACTTTTTAAAACTACTTCTTATAGGAAGTAGGTTCTTTTCTGTATCTGTTATCAGCACCTTATCATCTGCGTATCTTATATTGTTCAGATTGCTACCTCTAATAACAAATCCTGGCAGGGGTTCTCGTTGTATAGGTGGGAATACACGTCCTTGTCTTGCACCCCTTTCTATGTTTTTTATATCTGCTGAACTCGTTATCTGTCCGTATGCAGGCAGTTTGCTGCCAGTATAGCTTCTTGATTATTATAATGTCTTTCCCAAATATGTCAACCTTGCCGAGCGTCTCTATTAAGTGTTTGTGGCGTATTTTGTCGAATCCCTTTTTTTTAATCGTATCACCCCGAGCAAGGCGGTAATGCCACTGATGTGCAGGGGGCTACATAAGGGTAAAAAGATTAATTAGAAGAGAGTGAAGAGGAAGACGAACCAGTTAGAAAGACCAATAGAAAGATGAGAATGCAGGAGTGATGACAGTTTCAAAGGTGGAGAGAAAGGAAAGGATATATGGGGTGGGGAAAGAACTAGAGTAAAGTGGTTAATAGATGAATATTGACATTGCATTTAAATTCCTGGAGGTTGTAGCCGTCAGGAAAGCAAGAATATGGGAGCGAGTTCCACAGGCGGGAAGTGCGAGAGAAGAAGCTGCAGAAGTAGAATTGTCGTCTGCATTTTGCATAATTTATGAAACACAGGCACTCGTCTTTCTGCAGATGCATTGCCATTTCCGAAAGCATTTTAAGCATAAATATCGCGTTTCTTTTTCCAGTGTCTTTGACGAATCCATAGTGTTCTTTGCATATCTCTGGCTTGATTTTACTTGGCGCTCTGTTTAGATTTCAGATAATTAAATTTTGTTATACGATTCATTAAGCTAATTGTTCGACGGAGTTCCCATTCGTTTGCTCCTGCCTTCTTAGGCTGTTCTTTGAAAATCGATCTGCTTAGATCTTCTGGTATATTGCTAATGCTGTAGATTTTATTTATTATTGCCGTGACTTTGCCTACGGGAAAATATTCTAAGACTGCCAACATCTCTATTACAATGCCGTCTGGTCCTGCTGCTCTGTTTCTATTCAGGTTGGCCAGTGCAGCTTCCACTTTGGATTTTAACATTTGCGGTCCGTCGTTATTTTTATCTATTTTCAGTTACTCTCTCTTATTATCGAAGAGATTTCTTATATAGTCTTTCAATCGCTGATGTATTTTCTTTTTCCCTAATATGGGTGTTCCATTCTTTGATTTTATAGATCCTTTTGAGGAGCATGTCTTTTCTCCTGTTAGTTTTTTTATATTTCATGCATGTTTAATTTATTAGTTCGTGCTCAATATTTCTTTTTATTTAAATTTGTCGAGGATCTATTCCTCTTTCTACTGTCTGCAATTATTCCTTATTTCCTTGTGTAGTTTCCTGTATTCCATTCCCTATGTTAGCACCGTTTTCTGTCTCTTTTGCACCATGTCAAGAATTTAATCTGTGACCCACTCATTTTTTTTCTACGGCTGTTTTTCTTTGGGACGATGTCGTTCGCTGATGCCGTTAGCTCTTGCTTTATTGCGTTCCATCTCGAGTCTCCGTTTCCAAGTTTTCCCTTATATTTTTTGACATTGTCAATGTATTTTTCCTGCAGGTTGAGGACCTCCACGGTTCTGCTGTATTGCACTCTTGGTGTTGCATTAGATATTTTCAGTCTCCAAAGTTTTATGTTTAGTTTCCATATAACCCGGAGGTGCTCATTTTCACAGCTAGCAACTGGATAAGTTTTACAATGAACAACTGCATTCTTGAATCTCCTGTTTATAGTTAATAAGCAGGTTTTTTCTTTTTTGGCTTTTAACAATAATGTCCAGCTTATTTGCTTCAATTTTTCTGTCTGTATAAATGGTGTAATCCCATAGTATGGTGACATCTTCTATTTCTGTAACCGGTGCTTGGTGATGTTCATACCTGTGTTTGTTTACATATTTTCCATAGTGTTTGTACATTGTCCAGTGTAGATGTTGCCCCTCTCTATCGTGGCAATTTTTATATTCATTTTACAGAACATCCTGAGATTAGATAGTCTAATGTTTCTTGGTATTTATCGCAGAACCTGCATTTTGAATCGACATTATTATGTATAATATTTGCCTGAAAGTTCCTAGTGAAAAGACATTGGTCTTGTGCAGCAAGAATAAAGCCTTCAGTTTCAGACTTTAATCCAGATGCACGTAACCATCGATAAGTTTGTTTAGTTTTTCGTGCCAACTCCTGGGCTTTTCGATGCCCATATTTGTCTTGGATGTTTTTGAAACAAGGTGTTTCTTAATACCTGATCATTCGACATGCACCATGCGACCCGTTTTACTCGTAGGTCATTGCGGTTACTAAGTTCGAAGTTGTCAAAGGTTACGCTTTCCTTCTCCTTGCGTACTTTAGCATTCATGTCTTCCATGATAAGACTAATTTCTTGAGTTTTACTCTGAGCTTTGGCGTTGTTCAGCATGGAGTACAAAGTTTCTATTTCCATTTCAGTGCTTTGCATTGTCGAGACTTAAACTACTATAACTGCTTTTTTGAAGGGAATGCCTTTCGGTTTGACCACGAGAACTATTTCGGATGACAGTAGCCCAGAACGCAATTCTTCACGTCTCGGTCCAGTATCAAACCGACTTCTTTTTCATTTTTACCGCCTGTGGTTGTCACTGACGAAATCTGCGTTGTTTCGCATATTCTTACGATGTTGATGTTCAATCTGCTTATTTCCTGCTTGACTTTCTCTAGCAGTCCACAGTTGTTCAGCGTTCTGACGTTCCACGTCCCTAGAGTAATTTTTGGGACAAATAGTCGCGAGATAACGGCCTGATAACACCTGTGACCGATAAAGAAAACTAGCTGGAAAAGTGCAATGCCTACTTCGCCTAATTTTATTGTTTAATTTTATTGTTTACTCAGTAGATAAATATACAAATTTGTGGATGGATTCTCTAGATTTCTGGTCAGCTTTTCTATTGAACAATTGTCGTTATTGTACGAACGTTTATTTTTTAAAGTTTTAATAT
Source organism: Ascarosepion bandense (assembly GCA_037127315.1). Lineage (NCBI taxonomy): Eukaryota > Metazoa > Mollusca > Cephalopoda > Sepiida > Sepiidae > Ascarosepion > Ascarosepion bandense. The sequence continues at coordinate 1,495,976 of JBBBDQ010000407.1, forward strand.
TATTGTAATTGAAATTTATTTGGTAGAAGTTGTATATATTTTTTCATCCACTTCATTCTAAAATATTTATTTGTAGACATTTCGACACCAAAATGGCGGAAGGTTTCTCGTTGAAATTCTAGGGAATGGTTCTCGATCGGATTAAGCTCTGCGGCTAGTCCATCACTATTTCTCTCTGTCTCTCTCTCTCTCTGTCTGTCTGTCTGTCTCTCTCTCTCTCTCTCTTTCCCTTTCTCATTCGCTAATATCTATATCTATATATGTATATACATTGGTTCTTCTTCTTCTATGTGACTTGTCCCTTCAGGACGTAGGCGATCATGGCTTTCCACGTTTACCTATCTCCCTGGTGGCTCTGAGCACGCCTTCTCCTGTTACATCATGCAATCCTCGTTCCGTCATCCACCTGATTAGATCCCTCAAATATGTTATCCGTTGCTTTCTCGTGTCTCTTTTTTCCCTCTATCTGGCCTGTTAGTATCAGATTCTCCAAGCCCTCCTTCCTCATTGCATGTCCCAGGAACATCAGCTATCTCTTCCTGATGTTCAGTATTAATTTCCTTTTTGTTTCCATCATTTCGAAACCTCAACATTGCTCACATACTCGATCCATAAAGTTCGCAGCATCCTTCTGTAGAACTACATTTCAGTTGCTTCAAGTTTTTCCTTCATCTTTGATTATATTGTCCAGCATTGACTGTCGTATTGAAGGACGAACAGCACGTAGCAATCCAGTATTTTCTTCCTTGCTTCTAGCGAAATTTTTCTGTTTCTTAATACTTTACTCAACTTCTGGAATGCTTCCTTCTCCATGATAATTCACCTTCGGATCTCTGTGTCACACTTTACGTTTTCTGCTATAACACTTCCCAGATATTTAAATTTTTGTAACTGCTTTATTTTAGTATCCCCGACCTGTATTTGGCATATTGGGCTGCCCTTTTTACTGATGACCATTGGTTATAAACTCCTTTTTGCTAATCCGGTTTCGGATCGATGAAGAAAACTAACTGAAAAAAGTGAAATGCTTACTTTGCCTAATTTTATTGTTTGATTTAAATTTTACTTTATTCAGGGGATAAATATTTAAATTTGAAGCTAGATTATCTGCGTTTCTGGGAAACCTTTTTTTTTTTTTATTGAACCTTGTCTTTCTTGTATGAACGTTTATTTTTAAAAAAACTTTAATAGCATCACAATTAAAATATATTTGTAGGTTACCGGTTCTACTTTTCTTGACCCCCATAAGGCGAGCGGAGGTGACGGAATCTCAGTCATCGTCTTAAAGAAATGTGCCTCTGAACTATCCTTTGTCCTCTCCAAACTCTACAACTACTGTCTCTCTGTTTCTTACTTTTTTGTCTTCTAGAAGTCCTCATCTGTAGTTCCTGTTTTTTAGAACTCGGGAAAACACTCAGATCTACCCAATTATCGTCCTATCAGCCTCCTACCAATTTTTAGCAAAGTGTTCGAAAACATCATCAATACTGAAATGGTTGAGCATCTCATAGCCCATTGACTGTTCTCCGACAGACAGCATGGCTTCCGCTTCGCCAGGTCTACTGCTGACATGCTAATGACCATCAATGGATATAAGGTTCTTGATAAAAACAGAGATCGTCGTGCTGTTGCCCTGGATATCTCCAAGTGATTTTACAGGGTCTGGCACGGTGGTCTTCCGCGCAAGCTGCACGGCTATTGTATATCTGGACGCTTGTTTGACTTAATGAAATTGTTTCTTTCGAATTGCGTAATAAAAGTCGTATTAAACGGGCAGGTTAACAGATCCTATTATGGTTAAATAAAATAAAGACAAGAACAAATCTGTATTTTAAATCGCCTACGCGTTTCGTCCTGTGATGGACTTTATCAAGTCAAAAAGACGAAATGAGCTTTATTCAAATTACGTATCTATAAACAAACAGTGTTGGCAACCACAAAGATACGTAATTTAGAATAAATCTCATTTCGTTTTTTGCCTTGAGAAAGTCCATCATAGTACAAAACGCGCAGGTGATTTAAAATACAGTTTTTCTCTTGTTTTTATTTTATTTAACCATTCTGTCCTTAATCTCAGATTATAACTGAGTATATTTTTACAGAACCTATTATACAAACGCGGGTGTTCCTCAATAATAATAATAATATGAAATAATAATGAGAGAAAAAAGGAGATGTAGAGAAAGAAGAAGGTAGCCAAAAAGAAGACAAGGAAGAAGGGCAGTAATGATAATATTAATAATAATAGTCAGAAGAAAAAGGATCTGTAGAAAGAGAAGAACGAAATTGCTAATAAGACGGAAAAGAAAGAATACAATAATAGAAGTAATAATGAAATAAGAAGAGTTATCAGTCAGTCATTTAAGTGCCATACGTGATACACCCTTAGGCGATCATGTCTTGAAAGAGACATGGGCAGAAGATTATCCCGCAGTAGGTTGCCATTACTTTCTGCGGTAGACTGATTGCCAGTTAATGCTGTAGAACCCAGTCTGTTCTATTATTTCACTCATAGGTAGAGGGGGGAGAGATGTATTATATTATTAAGTAGTAATTAGTGGGGGATTAGTTTATTACTTCATAACAATATAAAACTGATCCCCTACTTTATGACCAGAAGAAGCCTTAATCATGTTTCTAACTATTCGGTTAGTCAGCCAGTTAAGTGCCAGACGTGATACACGCTTAGACGATCGTGTCTTGAAAGAGACATGACTGACTGGGCAGAAGATTATCCCACAGTAGGTTGCCATTACTTTCTGCGGTAGACTGTTTTTTTTCTTTTTTCTTTTTTTTTTTTGTTATTATTGTTTTGTTATTATTATTTAGCAAAATTTTACAAGGCAGCCAGGAAGCCTTTGCTTCGGACAGCCAATAAGAACAAGAGATTAACATGGGGAAGAGAGCACAAAAACTGGACACCAGAACAGTACATTTGATGCACGTGTTATTGTGCAGAATTTACAAAAAAAAAAAAAAAAAAACATTCTGTTTTCATTTAGAATTATCGACTTTGCAATAAATACTAAAAATAGTATGAAATACATTATTTCTTTTAGGAATATATACAATTTCTTTATTCTTGAAAATTGATAAAAAAAAAATAAACACTATTTATTAATTTGCAATATTTATTATGTTATTTATTAGAATGTTTGTAAAACATAGGCTAGCTACCAATTTATTCGAATTATCAGTCAGTCATTTAAGTGCCATACGTGATACACGATTGGGCGATCATGTCTTGAAAGAGACATGACTGACTGGGTAGAAGATTATTCCGAGCTAGTTTGCCATTGCTTTTTGCAATGGCAACCTAACTCGACTGGTTGCCAGCCAAGGCTATAGAACCCAATCTCTCCTATTATTTCACTCATAGGTAGAGAGGGAAGAGATGTATTATATTATTAAGTAGTAATTAGTGAGGGATAAGTTTATTACATCATAACAATGTAAAACTGATCCCCTACTTTATGCCCAGTAGAAGCCTTAATCGTGTTTTCAACTATTATATTTAGTCAGTCAACTAAGTGGCATACGTGATACACTCTTAGGCGATCATGAAAGAGACATGACTGAGGAGACTAGCTTCAAGAGATATTACTGATGTCCTTTTATGTCACATTATTTTTAGATTTATTCGTCAAGGTCCTTTATTTTAAATGTTTTTGAATTATGTAAAAATTCTATTTCTTCTACAATCACTCTTTGTGCGTTGTGGTGCAATAGATATCAGCTCGGAACGAGAAATCGGGAAGCCGAGTTCGAATTCCAGTTGAATTCCTTGCATTCACTTATGCGCAAATACCCTTGGGAAAGGTATTAATCCGCCTCTTCCTTCCAGTTATGGGTTAAATAACAGGACAGATTGGGTTCTATAGTCTTGGCTGGTAACCAGTCTACCACAGAAAGCAATGCCAACCTCCTGCGGGATAATCTCTGCCCAGTCAGTCATCTCTCTTTCGAGACATGATCGCTCAAACGTGTATCACGTATGGCATTTAACTGACTGAGTGAGAAGTTTAGAAAGCTTTTTTTTAAAGAAAGTAATAAGTTCTCTATTGACAGAGATTTCTGTAAAATATATACGCAAACTAACAAAATACCTTGAACCTGTAAACAAGTATTTTCATGTCTACTGCACTGACGAGCTTCTTATCCTGGTGCCCTGACAATATTTATTTGCACATGTTAGTAGATTAGCTTCTACTGACAAATACTCAAACTCTTCTACTCTACAGTTTATTTTCTCGCAATTTCCTTTTGTGGAAATTCCTTCCGTTTTTTTTTTTTTTTTTTTTTTTTTTTTTTGCTTACCTGTGAGCTACAATCTCAAAAAGTTTAAATGCAACGTCAATTACCATCTTGTATCTTCTTGATTTTCATCTTTCTGTTATCCTTTCTTCGACATCCCCTGTATCTTGTCTTGGAGAGATTTTCTTTCTCTCACTGCATAACATTGTTTCGTGAAATTATTATAGAAAAACAAATGTTTTATCTCCTCTTTAATAATTATTGACATTCATAATTTTGCCCCCATAAACACAAGCAATCACCCAGTTAAGTGCCATACGTGATATTAGGAGATCATGTCTCGAAAGAGGCTGACTGACTGGGTAGAAGATTTTTTCACAGAAGGTTACCATTACTTTCTGTAGTAGACTGGTTTCAAATTAATCTGTCTTGCTATTTAACCCGTAGCTAGAGACAGAAGAAACCTTTTTTTTAATCATATCACCCCAATTAAGGCGATAACGCCACTGATGCGCAGGGGGCAACGTAAGGGTAAAAAGAATGGAAAAGAGAAAGCCGGAAACCACATCCTAAACAGGGAACAAGGGATGAGCCTCTTCACCTGTTCAATAGACGTGGGTGGAGTGTGAACCGGGCGATAGTTTAGTCTATCTACTCCAATTGAAAAAAAAGAAAAAAGTGAAAATATTGGAAAAGAGAAAGCGGGAAACCGCATCCTAAACAAGAAACAAGGGATGAGCCTCTTCAACTGTTCAATAGACGTGGGTGGAGTGTGAACCGGGCGATAGTTTAGTCTATCTACTCCAATTGAAAAAAAAAGAGAAAAGAATAGAGTGAAAAGATTGGAAAAGAGAAAACTGGAAACCGCATCCTAAACAGGAAACAAGGGATGAGCCTGTTCAATAGATGTGGGTGGAGTGTGAACCGGGCGATAGTTTAGTCTATCTACTCCAATTGAAAAAAATAAAAAAAGAAAAGAGTGAAAAGATTGGAAAACCTATTTCCAAGGTTATTTTCACGTAACGAATTCAACTGGAATTCGAACTCAGCTCTCCGATTTCTCTTTCTGAGCAGATATTCAAAGCACCACAACGCACATTCTATACTTGAACGCAATACATAGCGATAAAAGAAAATAACACTTAGTCCATTTTCACTTTTGCGTGGAACTGAATTAGATTCTGAGTTAAGACAATCTCGCTGTCATTGCTACATTAAATGTTATTATTTCATGGCAGTGGAAACCAAATAACTCTTATATCCAGTGGCAACCTTGACAATGCTGACGAAGAAGTTGCCTGTTAATTCCATTACTCTCTGTGGGTGTTTTTATGCATTAATGATATTTTTAATTGATCCTATTGTGAATTTCTGGCTTTATAAAGTAAAGAAAAAAAAATCAATCCAGAAAGAAAGTCGAAAAAATAGTAAAAAAAATAATATTTAAATATTTACCGCTGAAGGGGAAACTGATCATATTCTGATTCCTGTAAAGAGCTTCAAGCTATAAAAATATACCAAGGAAGGGTGGGAAGTTTAGAAGTCTTTTCTTTCTCTTAAAGAGAGCAATAACATCGCAACGGACAGCGATTTCTGTAAAAATAAATAAATACACAAACAAACAAATACCCGGTTCAAAATAGCACACACCTGAAAACAGGTTTTATTTTCGTTTTAATAATTCTCGCTATCCATTACTTTGCCCTCATAAACACATCAGATATCGATAAAACAAAATGTCGCTGGTGGACAATCTCGCTGTCATTATTAACTTAACGAATGGGACCGTGCCATAAAAAAAAAATGTCGGTAAATATTTGTATCGATATGCCGTCTAAAATGACAACATATATAAAATGACGTAGTTACTAGTGAATACCTTACATTAAGATATAAGAAAAACAAAAAAGCTAAAAGTCAGTGATATATATACATATATATTTTTTTTTCTAAACATCTACTGTTAAATATAAGAGTCAATGAATGTCTATTATGTTTAATCATGAGCCGTTCTAAACGTCGTATTATGGCTTTAATTTCAGTTGAAAATAAAGAGAAAAATTCTCCAACATTTGGATAATTTTTTATTCAATTGGTTCTAAGCTTTCGACTCACATGAGCCATCTTCAGAGAGGTTATAAGGATGGTAACACAATAACATCCACGATCAGCGAAGATTTTATCTTGTGTTGACATAAAATTCGCTAAGCAACGGAAATAGTTACCAAAAATAACAAACGCAGTTCTCAAATTTGCAATGCGGTTCTATGACGTCACACCGCGCGATAGCGTGAAATGACAACAGAACTATATATTGAAAATATTTTGAATATATGGTTCTGCGTTTAAACATAATAGACATTCATTGTCTCTTATATTTAACAGTATATATTTAGAAAATTATTTGCTGCCTCGATACACTAAATATATATATATATATAAGAAATCTCAGCCCATAATTAAAAGGTTATAAATCCAAATATATTTTGTCATTCGTGTAAAACACATCTGTCTCGTCAGATCAGAAAAACAAAGAATTTAATTTGAGAACATTAAAAAATAAAAATTAACATAGAGAAAAATACTGAGGTTAGGTCAAGGGTAGAGAAGTAGACAGTATTGAAGTAGCGATCAAACCGGAAATGTCAGAAAAATATAAAAATAATACATACAATTCCCTACCCCATATATATATATATATATATATATATATATATATATATATTAAATTCAAAAAGGATGAGCAAAATGTAAAATCACAAAAACGAGATTCTATTGATATTGATTTTATTAATTTTAAAATTGATCAAGGTGGAGGGCTCTATGTAAATAGTATTCGTTATTCACAAAACCAAATATATATTGTATGTCAAAAAATTCCGAAATTTAAATTCGTTGAATGGCCATTTCAGCAATAAGATTCTCCCTTCATCTTGCTGATGGAAAATAAAAAATTTATTAATTCAAATATGGTACAAAATTACTATTCCGGAAGAAGAGCAAAAATATATCCATACATAAACCAAATATATATTGTATGTCAAAAAATTCCGAAATTTAAATTCGTTGAATGGCCATTTCAGCAATAAGATTCTCCCTTCATCTTGCTGATGGAAAATAAAAATTTATTAATTCAAATATGGTACAAAATTACTATTCCGGAAGAAGAGCAAAAATATATCCATACATAAACCAAATATATATTGTATGTCAAAAAATTCCGAAATTTAAATTCGTTGAATGGCCATTTCAGCAATAAGATTCTCCCTTCATCTTGCTGATGGAAAATAAAAATTTATTAATTCAAATATGGTATAAAATTACTATTCCGGAAGAAGAGCAAAAATATATCCATACATAAACCAAATATATATTGTATGTCAAAAAATTCCGAAATTTAAATTCGTTGAATGGCCATTTCAGCAATAAGATTCTCCCTTCATCTTGCTGATGGAAAATAAAAATTTATTAATTCAAATATGGTACAAAATTACTATTCCGGAAGAAGAGCAAAAATATATCCATACATAAACCAAATATATATTGTATGTCAAAAAATTCCGAAATTTAAATTCGTTGAATGGCCATTTCAGCAATAAGATTCTCCCTTCATCTTGCTGATGGAAAATAAAAATTTATTAATTCAAATATGGTATAAAATTACTATTCCGGAAGAAGATCAAAAATATATCCATACACAGTCGTTACCTTGGTTACTAAGAAACGTTTAATACTTTTATCTTCGTTAACTTTCCCCGGTCTACCCATTTGCTTCTGTCTTCCTTTACCTCACCACTTTTATCCATATGAGAAACGTAATGTATAGTGTTATAATTTCGAGTTATCAATTTAAATATATTTCTTAACTTTCTTAATCCCACAGCGACATTTTTTTAACTACCTGTGTATAAGATATGTTATTGGGATTTTTCAAGTATAGAAATTTTGTACCATATTTGAATTAATAGATTCTTGTTTTGTTTTGGATTGTTGATGATGAAGCGAGAATATACTCGCTGAAATGGCCATTCAACGAATTTAAATTTGAGAATTTTTTGACATACTGATGAATAGAGCGAGAAGCAGAATCAGACCAGAGATAGGGCAGGAACAGTGCGGGTTCGTCAAAGACACTGGAACAAGAAACGCCATATTCATGATTAGGATGCTCTCTGAAAGGGCATTACAAATGAAGAAAGACTTGTACCTATGCTTCATTGACTACGCGAAAGCATTCGACAAAATACGACACAAAGAATTGATGGAGATGCGAGGCAGCCTCGACATTTTCGGGAAAGACATAAGAATAATCAAGAATCTCTACTGGCAGCAAACGGCCTGCATACTGACAGGTAACGACCTCAGTAGATACACAAAGATAGAAAAAGGCGTAAGACAAGGATGTGTCTTTTCACCGGATTTGTTCAACCGATACAGCGAGACTATTTTGAGGACCCTAGATGACACGACAGGATTTGTTATTGGAGGCCACAACCTGAACAACATAAGGTATGCGGACGATAGAGTGCTGATTGCGGACACGGAAAGGAAACTACAAGACTTCATACAGAAAGTAGCAGTGGAGAGTGACAAGAAGGGACTACAAATAAACTAAGAAAACTGAGTGCATGGTCATCAGCAAAAGATACAACCCAAAATGCCAAATACAGGTGGGGGATAACAGAATCAAGCAAGTACAAAAATTTAAGTACCTAGGAAGTGTTCTAACAGAAGATGGAAAGTGCGACACGGAGATCCGAAGGCAAATTGGCATGGCAAAGGACGCGTTCCAGAAGCTGAGCAAAATACTAGCACACAGGAAAATCTCAATAGAAACGAAGAAAAGAGTGCTAGACTGCTACGTGATGCCAGTTCTTCAATACGGCAGTGAATATTGGACAATACCATCGAAAATGAGGACAAAACTGGAGGCGGCCGAAATTTGGTTCTACAGAAGGATGCTACGGATATCGTGGACTGAGCATGCAAGCAACGATGAGGTGTTGGAAAGAATGGCAACAAAAGGAAATTGATGCTGAGCATCAGGAAGAGACAACTGAAGATCCTGGGACATTCAATGAAAAAAGAGAGCCTGGAGAACTTGATACTGACTGGTCAGATAGAAGGAAGGAGAGACAAAGGAAGGCAGCGGATAACATATTTGCAGGGTCTGATCAGATGGATGACGGAACGGGGGTTGCCAGGAGTAACAGGAGCAAACATACTAAGAGCCACAAAAGATAGGGAGACGTAGAGAACCATGATCGCCTACGTCCTGAAGGGACAGGGCACATAGAAGAAGAAGAAGATATATATATATATATATATATATATATATATATATATAGAGAGAGAGAGAGAGAGAGAGAGAGAGAGAAAATCTAAGTGAGAGCCAAAAAACTTACCTAGGTTTCACCCTTCGGCTCATGCTGCGGACAAAGTCTTCCATTGACATCCAATATCTCAACTTAAATTGAAAAATTGTTTGAAAAACAAATTCATTTCTGATTTTAATCTTCTTCTTCTTCATCATCTATCTATCTGTCTATCTATCTATCTCAGTCTGTTCTATCTATCTATCTATCTATCTATCTATCTATCTATCTATCTATCTATCTATCTATCTCAGTCTGTTCTATATCTATCTATCTATCTATCTATCTATCTATCTACCTATCTATCCATCTCAGTCTGTTCATATCTATCTATCTATCTATCTATCTATCTATCTATCTATCTATCTATCTACCTATCTATCCATCTCAGTCTGTTCATATCTATCTATCTATCTATCTATCTATCTATCTATCTATCTATCTATCTATCATCATCTCAGTCCTGTTCATCTATCTATCTATCTATCTATCTATCTATCTATCTATCTATCTATCCATCTCAGTCTGTCTATATCTATTCTATCTATCTATCTATCTATCTATCTATCTATCTATCTATCTATCTATCTATCTCAGTCTGTTATATTCTATCTATCTATCTATCTATCTATCTATCTATCTATCTATCTATCTATCTATCTCAGTCTGTTCATATCTATCTATCTATCTATCTATCTATCTATCTATCTATCTATCCCAGTCTGTTCATCCCTATCTATCTATCTATCTATCTATCTATCTATCTATCTATCTATCTATCTATCTCATTCTGTTCATATCTATCTATCTATCTATCTATCTATCTATCTATCTATCTATCTATCTATCTCAGTCTGTTCATATCTATCTATCTATCTATCTATCTATCTATCTATCTATCTATCTATCTCAGTCTGTTCATATCTATCTATCTATCTATCTATCTATCTATCTATCTATCTATCTATCTATCTATCTATCCAAATGACCAAATCTGTTCGTTTCTCTATCAATATGATTGACCGCATTCAAGTCTATAGTAACAGTGTTAATCCCCATGATTTTTTGTTGACAGCATAATGTATAGTATGGCAGTTTTACACGCGATTTTGATTTCCTAGTTGATCTTCTAGATTTTATGGCAACTCCACCTTAGAAAAATGAATGAAATTATTGAATGTTGTTATCTGGAACAATAATTGGTTTCAACTGAACTGTTTTTATTGAGTCTAGCAGAACCCATTTTGCTGTTCATCTACATGACTGTTGCTAACCTTAAGAAGAGGGACTCACTGCTTCTTCTCAGACTAAAGCATTCCGCTGATATGAAGTGGAACGGTTATATTGAATCAAGTGCTAGGCCTGCTGTTAAGAAAAGTTGGTTCACTCTGTCGAGCTAAACAGTTTGTTCTCGTCATCATCTATCTTACTCATTTTTATGTATACCATTCGTCAATGCATTGAATATTTTTTGTCACATCACATCTAATCTGGTGCTACTATGTATTTAGAGTTTGTCTATATTTCTGAGATGAGGTAGTATATACAGTATTTACATTATTCGGAATATTGTCCTCATCTTTGCTGCCATTTGTACGACATTTCGGCCGTTGTACACTCCAGCCTTCTTCCTTAAGGCTCAATGAATATAGATGTTGGTTAGTTCCTGTGACATCACCTAAAAGAGCTGTGAGTTCAATACCAGGCTACAGCAGTGGTGAACAAATAACTTAGAGCATTAGAGGGAGATAAGTCATGACTTCCAAAAGAGGCATTACTACGCAAGGGATGAGAATGATATACCTCAGTGGTTGTAATAATGGTTTCGGTTCGAAATTCCTAGTACCTGAAGAACGCCGGAGCGTACAACGACCGAAACGTCGTACAAATGGCAACAAAGATGAGGACATTAGTCCGAATAATGTAAATAATATATTTAGAGATTATACATAAAATGCACAGCAGTAACTTAGTCTTTACTATGCACCTCGGCTTCAGTCAATTTTCCACATCTGTAGCTTATACTTACTATGAATTTTTTTACAAATATTTTAATTGTAATTTCCTTGGTGAGCTTTTTTTTGTGGGGGGGGCTGAGGTAACGGTAACTTATATTCTCTTTTGTGGTTTATTACTGCCTTGTCAACTTTGATCTTCAAAAATTTGTCGATGGTGACATACTGTCTTCTTAATTTTTGTTTATTTATTGTTCTCTCTTTCTCTCTCTTTCTCTCTCTTTCTCTCTCTCTCTCTCTCTCTCTATTTAATAATTTTTTTCTTTTTTAATATATTTGTCACTCAGAAGAGAACTGTTTTCAGTTCTCTTATGTGGCTGAGAAAACCGACCAATCTACTCACATTAAAAAAAATGAGTTTCTATAGAGAGTTGATGAGAATACTATTGATCAACGACGAAGTGTTGCCAAAAATGGAAACAAAAAGGATACTTATACTTATAATCGGGAAGAGATTCCATATTTTGCAGGTGCTTAATAAGGAAAGAGGGTTTGGAAAATTTGATACTCACAAGACAGTTTGAAAGCAAGAGAGAAAAGCAATGCATCGTTTACTTAGCAAGCTTGAGAAAATAAATGTCAGAGATAATAAAATTTGTTAAAATCTACAAAGAACTAGAAGTTGGAGAGAATCATGATCGCATATATCATGACAAAACACGACCTTATAAGAAGATTCTCTAGGGAGACCTCCTATAAATTATTATTGTTACTATCTCTCTCCATGGGCGTGACAGGATATATATATATATATTGTTCGTTTGAATTTTGAAGAACGTGATGTGGGTAGTGAATATAGTTGAATAATGAGTGTCCTGGAATTTTGTAGACAGATTTAACATTAGCAGATCGGATGTAAGTTTTATGATCTTTCGATTAGACTTTATCCTTTTGGTTTCTTAGAAGAGCAGTGTAGGGAGGTGTAAGGGGTGGGGGATGGGATTGGACATACCGCTTATTTGTACAACTATAGAATATTTTTGTATTTAAGCACAGTTTTTATAATTAATCTGATTTTTTATATTCAAAATTCAAACGGGCAATTCACAAGACTTGTTCCCTTATCACTGCCCCCCACTAATAACATCCCACACAAAACTCACCAAATATAAGAAAATAGGCTTTCCATGCCTGTCCATACCACCTGATGAGACATTGTAGTTTCAATGTCGAAACAAATTTATCGATTTGTAGTGGATATATAAAAAAAAATTGTACATGTTCTAAAATATAATTTAGAATAAATATTCACAGCTTAATATTATATATCGAGCACTTTTTTAAATTAATGTTTTGGACGTTGTAAAAGATTTTTTTTCTTCGTTCCTTATTCACTCGGATATATAGTATCCTTTATATTGTATCGCCGATACGATACACAGAGAAAGTGTTCTGCGGTATTATTCAGCACAATATCCGGTGCTAAACGGATATGGACAGAACAATACAATAGTTACAATAACAGACAAGACAGAACTTACAACACAGAGAGGAGGGGTTTAGATCGCAATAGTCGTCCAAATCAGTCCAGATTTTACTCGAGTGACACTGGAATATTACTCCACGAATGCTACTATTCTTTACTAAAATAGACTATTTCAGACATGGACCATTCCATCATTGAGAGTGTTGCAGGGATGTCAGTCACTCTACAACGCTTTATCATATAGTGATTAATAGTGATTAAGTCTAATCTCTGTTCGTATAAATAATGATTTTGATTTCAAGTTTCCTCTTCGTTTCCAGCATTCTCTACCAAATCGCTGAACAGATATTACGTCTATTATTAAATCGCTGAACAGATATTACGTCTATTATTCTGCATTCGTAGAATTTCATAATATTGGGTCTATTCTTTATTTGCAAGAAGATCTCAAACCATGAAGAATGAAATCTTTAGTACGGACAACGGTTTGAATGAAAATAACTGTTCGTATAAATGATAGAATATTATTTCTACCTAACAATTTTTCAACTCAATAAAACAGACGACGGGATTTTGATATCCAGATTATTTTGGTTGCTTAGTGAACTGCTTGACAGAAAATCTTATTTATTCGTAAATATAATCACTCGTACAATTAGCTGTAAGTATTTTATAAAATAGCGGTGTTTTTAATTGATACATCGATTCAAGCCTCTCTCTCTTCACTTGTGAGATTTTACAGCTTTGAGTGCAAAATCGATTAGGTATTAGAACATTCCAGCACATTTTTGCAAATTTTCCCGTCTCTTAAACTGGATATTTATTGAAATTATTTTAGTTGTTACGCTAAACCATCCTGTGTCATAATTCTCGCCATCTTTTATTACGCTACTATGAAGGCTAATACTGTTGTCGTATCTGGTCAGGCGCTCCTGATGTTCGTCTCAGTGTTCTCGACAGGCTCCAAAGGAAAATCTGTAATGTGATTGGTCAGAACCTGGCAGCTCGACTCCAGCCACTTTCTCACTTTCATGGCTTCTGCTCTAACGAACTTAGGTCACTCGTGCTGGCAACAAAGTCTCACCCTTTTACAGTTAAATCAAACAAATGCAGGAGAAATTCTACTCTCGCACTTCCCAGCTGTGAAACTCCCTTCTGTATACTAGCTTTCCTGGCAGCTACAACCTCCAGGAATTTAAATGCAATGTCAATTCCCATCTCGTATCCACTTGATTCCAGTTCTACATCACCCCGTGTATCTTGGTCTTTTTCTTTCTCTCTACCTTTGCAACTGTCTTCACTCCTGTGTTCACATCCTTCTCTTGCCCTTTCTCTGTCACGCCCTGTAGCTAGCTAGTCTTCCTCTTCACTCTCCTCCTGCCGAAAACTTTTACTCTCTTATGTAGTCCCCTGCGTATCAGTGGCGATACCGCCTTGCGTGAGGTGAAAGGTTTAAAAAACGAAGAAATTTTCCTGGCGCCTTTTCTCATCATGCCTTTACGAAATTTCAGCTATCTCTTTCTCTAGTCTCGCTAGAACCTGTTACAACTGACTAGTGAGTTCGTATCTTCACTGGGTGCTCCATACTTTTGGCCTTGCGCCACATCTAAGCGGCGCTTATTAAATCAACTCTTTATGACTGTCGATATCTTCTATATGCTAAATTCCTACTTGCTTACATAATCTTCCGATAGTATTGACAGTATTCATCGGTAGAACGATATATCTCTCGTTTAAAATCTATTCATCATCCGTGAGGGGATCTGGAAGCAAAGAGAAACAAACAAAAGCGAATAAAACAATATTACAAAAACGCTTTGAACGAAATTGTCTCGTCTCGAAATATAGAACAACGTTTCTAATTGAAGCCCTTCCAATTGAATAAAATGGACAATGCGATTTTGGTATCGAGATTATTTTCTAAAGAAGCATTGGTTACACAGCTGAAGAGATTTTTTTAAAAATCCTGTTTATTTAGAGATCTTGTCATCGCTACCACTTTTAGCTGCAAGCATTTTTATACATTAGCGGTATTTTTAATTGATTGTATTATTAAATCGTAATATTTAAGAGGAGGAAAAATGGAAATAAAATTTAGATAGGAAAGAAATGTAAATATTTCTGGCTTCGGGGAATACGATGAATACGTGGAATGTGTCGAAATGCTGAAAGCAAAATTGAATATTTCTGGGAACAGTAAAATATGTAAAAGCATCACTTGCAAAAATCGGGTTATCAGAATATCAGTTCGGGGTTTATCAAACATTCAGATAAACGTACGTCTGTTAAGAAGCCTTATTAAGTCAGGCGAAAATCTGTAAACAAATTTAATATCCGCCATAATTATCCAACCATTGGTTGTCATTCTTTTATCGAAAAGATTATTTTTACATTGTTATCTAATTGTGGTTGTCTAGAAGACCTGAACCTGGTAAAACAATATTGCTTGAACTAAGGTATGTTTGTGTACATAATAGAAGATAGAAGAGAGAGGTGAACAGGTCACAGTAGGTGTCGAAGAATGTGTAAGAGAAGAGCGGGTACGCTGGTGTGAAGAGAGTTGCGTGAGAGCAAATTGTAAACTGAGAAGACAGATGGGAATCAAAGAAATAAGAGATTACAGCTGACGTTGCATTTAAACTTTTGGAGATTGTAGCTATCAGGAAAACAAGAAAACGGAAGGGACTTCCAAATACGGGTAGTGCGAGAAAAAAGCTGGTATAGTAGAAGTTTTGGTTACACTTGATTGTTTACACAGTGAAAAGGTGAGACCTTGTTGTCAGTCTAGTAACCCGAGCATATCCGCGTAAGGGGCGCACCAAGGAACTAAGCTCGTCAGAACAGAATCTGTGAAAGTATTTTTAAAAGAGACAGAGGGAAGCTACATGTAATTGGTGAGTGAGAGACTGGAGTAGTGCCACCAGGTCAGTACATTGCAGATTCTTTTTTTGATCTTGTCGAGAACACAAAGGTAAACAGCAGGGGCACCTGAGCATATATGACAGCAGTATTCAATGCACGGACTGATGGTAGATTTGTAAATGCGCATGATGGATTCAGAAGGGAAAAACTTCCTGGCCAGACACAGGGACCCGAGCTTATTAGCAGTAGATTTAGCTATTAATTCAATGTAATCGTTCCACTTAATGGCAGCTGAGAAAGTGGAAAGTGAGACTGAGGAGGCGCAGTGTATTGCTCTGAAGGAGACTAGCTTGATCCATGCTGATGGCGTTTAGGTTAGATTGTCTTTGGTGGTTAAAGGATAGAAGCTCCGTTTTGGAATCATTAAAATTTACGAGTCCTTTCTTAACCAGGTCTACCACTGACTGGAGGTCCTTTTCCAGATCAGCAGCGAGATTCGCTTTGTCAGCCTCAGCATATTTCTTATCGAGGCGGGAGTAAATGGTGGTATCGTTAGCGTTGCCTACTTGGGATTTGATTAGATCAGGAAGATCGTTGATGAAGATCAGAAAAGGCGTAGAACATAAAATAGAGCCTTGAGAGACACCCGCGTTTGTATAATAGGATCTGCTAACCTGCCCGTTCCATAAGACCTTCATTCTTCTTCTTCTTCTATGTGCCTTTTCCCTTCAGGATGTAGGCGATCATGGCCTTCCACTTTTCCCTATCCCTGGTGGCTCTGTGCACGCCTTCTCCTGTTACACCATACAATCCTCGTTCCGTCACTCACCTGATTACGTCCTTCAAATATGTTATCTGTTGCTTTCCCCTATCACTTTTTCCATCTATCCGGCCTGTTAGTATCAGATTCTCCAATCCCTCCTTCCTCATTGCGTGTCCTAGGGTCATCAGCTGTCTCTTACTGATGCTCAGTATTTCCTTTTTGTTTCCATCATTAACAAAACCTCATCATTGTTCACATGCTCGAACCATGATATTCGCAGCATCCTTCTGTAGAACCATATTTCAGTTGCTTCAAGTTTTTCCTTCATTTTTGATGGTATTTTCCAGCATTCACTGCCATATTGAAGGACAGACAGCACGTAACAATCCAGTACACTCTTCCTAGTTTCTAGCGAAATTGTCCTGTTTCTTAATACTTTACTCAACTTCTGGAATGCTTCCTTCGACATTCCAATTCGCCTTCGGATCTCTGTGTCACACTTTCCGTCTTCTGTTATAACGCTTCCCAGGTATTTAAAATTTTGTACCTGCTTGATTCTGGTATCACCGACCTGTACTTGGCATTTTAGGCTGCCCTTTTTACTGATGACCATGTATTCGGTTTTTGTGCAGTTTATTTCTAGTCCTTTACCTTCATTACGCAATTCAAAAGAAACGACTTCATTAAGCCAACAAACGTCCAGATATACCACAGCCCTGTATGTTACGCAGAAGGCCACCGTGCCAGACCCTGTAAAATGCCTTGGAGATATCCAGGGCAACAGCTCGAGGTTTGCTGTTCGTATTAAGAAACTTATATTCAGTGATGGTCTTTAGCATGTCAGCGTTAGACCTGGCAAACCGGAATTCATACTGTCTGTCGAAGAACAGGCAGTGGGCTATGAGATGTTCAACAATTTCAGCATTGATGATGTCCTCGAACACTTTATTAAAAATTGGTAAGAGGCTGATAGGACGATAATTGTATGGGTCTGACATAGGGACCCGAGCTTTTTGTATATATTCTTCTCGATAAATAAACAAAAGAAAATGAAAATTATGTAATTAATTTTTTGCTGTGCTGTTTAACCCTTATCTAAGTTGGGTTAGTTTAATTTGACGCTTTATATTTTTTATATATTCTTGCTATTTTGATTAAAGTTCAGTTTATTTTTAAACCCGTGGAATATATTGTGGCTAGTTTGCCTCATAAATTTCCAGTATATATAATTTCTAACTCTACAAAGTTATATTTTATAGCATATTTATATCGAATGTGCATTGTGGAACAGTGGATATCGGCTCGAAATGAGAAATCGGAGAGCCGAGTTCGAATACCAGTTCAATTCGTTGCATTCACTTGCTCGCAATTAACCATGGGCAAGGTGTCAATCCATCTCTTCTTCCTTCAGCTATAGGTACAGTATAAGAAAAGATTAGGTCGTTCCTGGTTGCAGGGATGCCCATTACAGACGAGACAGAAATAACATTCTTTTTCAAGAAGAGATTTAGATCAATGGGTGCCAGAAACTCAGCGTGAAGAGGAGAGGTAATTAGTCTCTCCACACTTCCGGTATGATGGTCTACGGCCAGTCACAATAACCGGCATTTTCTGACTCTTTACATCCAGATAATTGGAGACAGAATCGAAGTCTTTGCGGTCTAGCATAATCACGAAGCTGCATCTCCCGTTCAGCTCGTCAGAGGAAACCGGGCTAGATAAGCGGAGAAATTCTCTACTAAGGTGGGAACTCAAATGTTGTCCTAGGCCTGCTCTCGTATTCTGTTCATAAAATGAGGTTTTTGTGATTACGACTGGAGGCGTCCTCACAGTGGGCAGACGTAGGCAACATCACGTTTCACATAAAATAATCCTTTTGTTTGATAACTCTATCATATCTGACCCCCAGTGAATGTTTTCATAACGATGTTTTTTGTGGCGCAACAGATTTTACGCGAACGCTTGTCGACAACATAGACTGACACATTTCTTTTCTCAAACATCTCTAATTCCGAAGGATATGCTAATAACCCATATTCATAGCTTTCTCGAGGAACTCCGTTACCTTGATGACGCACTTCGTTAGGGATTCCAGTATGTAGGCAATTTTCTAGCAACTAAATTGTCTTTTTTGTTGAGGTAGTTTTATCACTGATTTCTGTTTCTGGCGTTTTTTTTTTTTGTTTTTGTTTTTTTGTGGATGTTGATCATTCTTGGCTCCGCACGTTAGTTTGCTTCAATTTTTGGGCCATCATTTTCGTTGTTTATATTTCCGGTAATCACAGTTTTAGTTCTTTTTATTCGTTGGTTCTTTCTTTCCTTTTTTAACCAAATAGGTCTTTTGTCGGCTATTTCGAATATTATTTTTTAATAGCTTCCTTTATTTACTTATTTTTTTTATTAATAAAAGCGAAATTTTTTTATAATGATATAAAGAAGCAGAAATACCAATATATTAATTTTAAATACACAAAAAGAAAAAATAACACAAATGAAAAATACAAACAGATAATAGTTAAACAAAAAAGATGTGAAATGAAAACTTAAGAATATACACAAATTAAAACACATAATCTTACTACAAAGAGAGTAAAAATAATAACTTACTAAATTAGAAACAAGAAGAAAAAGACAAACGAAAATCGTTTGACGCTTCGATCAAATGCAATAAATTTACTGAAACAAAACAAATAAAACAAGATAAAATAAAATAAAATAAAACAATCTAATAAGTTTTCTTTTTTTTTTTAAATAAGAAACGCAAAAACCATATTGCGAAAACAATATCTTATCAAAGGAAAATTAAAATGAGACCCATCTGAGAAATAACTTAGTTTTAGCACATAAACAAAATGGCCGACATAACGCGAAAAGAAAAATAAACGGACTTAACAATAAACTGAAATGAATAAAAAAAATCTAAATTAAAACAAAAAAGCCATTTGGTTGGAATGAGTTGAAGAATTAAGAATTGTTTACAAAAGATGACCCCCGAAACGAAAAGCGTCCCACAGTTACCAGAGAACTGTCATTCCTGTCAGCTGAATGCCGAATGGAATGGGAATAAACCAAAGATTAATTAGGAGGCAAAAATAAAAGTGTAACCCTATTTCCAGATGGCTGGTATTAATTTTTATTTATTTAAAAGATAAGAAGAAATTTCTCAAAAACTGAATACAATGAGAAAAACACAACTACATTAAAAGTAAAGGAATTGATTGGTTCTGTGTGGGTGGACCGTAAGTATAATATTGCCATCCTGTTTTGATGATTGCAAGGCCCCGGGTCAAATTGGAATGTGAGAATTTTCTGTCTTTGGCTATCTGCAGTTTTGAGTATGGATAAGCAAGCAATAGAGAAGTGAAGTCTCTCCCCTTCAGTGGTGAAGGACCAAAAGCTCAGTCAAAATTGGATAATTGATATTACTTTCATTCTGAGCTGTTAAGACTAATACAGAGAGGGAAAACTGAATTGGCCGTAGCTAAGTTTACCAAACCGGTTTTGTGCCTTTTCAATAAAATCGGTGGCAAACGAAATTAGCGGAACTGGGCCCGTGATTTTGAAAAAGAAGGTCAGTCTGAAATCGTTAAGCTGCAAGTCAACAGATCAAGTCACCGCTCTCGTGAAAGAATTACTGCTACGAGTGGTCTTGTGATACTAAAATACCAGGCAGTTAATTTGTGCGTCACCGAGATTTAAGCCTGTTTATAGCTTGTACATAAATAGGATATAAATATATGTATATAAATCTGCACATGTGTCGTTGTCATGTTGTACTGATTAGGTATATACTCTACTCCCGCGAGCCTGGATTGACAGCAGGCGGTCCTACATCGGCTTGTCCAAAATCAAACAAACACAGCGCTGGTGGATTAGTCGAAGGTTTGTTCGGGTACACTCGGGTATCGTGTTATAAAAGAGCCGATGGCTATCTATACCGTAGCTAAGTTAAATTCGACGGATTAAAGCAAACTGAATATATCCTACGCTAATTTAACACTGGGCTCGGAAGAAACACGTTTAATCAGATGAGCAGTATCCTTAATCCCAGACGTTCTCCAGATGCCACTCGAAATTAGATCCTCTCAAACGAACTAGAAATATATTCACTCACATTTGCCGAATTTTACTTTGGTTAAGATAAATTCACGAGTGCCACGTTACATGGGATCACACCCTAATTACTATGTTGGGCGTGAAGGATAGTTTTCTTCTTTTTGCGCCGTGTCCTTTCAGGACGTAGACGATCATGGACATTCACTTGCTTCTGTCTTTTGTCGCTCTTAATATTTTCATCTTGGTATCTCTTCCAACCCTCTCTCAGTCATCCACTTACTCAAGCCAATCAAGTATGTCAGGTGCTGCTTTCCTCTATCTCCTCTAACATCTATCCGCCCTGTATGTATTAGTTTCTCCAAACACTCCTTCCTCGTTACGTGTAGCAGAACACTTAGCTCTATCTATCAAATATAAGTTTTCATTTTGTTTGCATCCTATCTCTCTCTCAAACACACACACACACACACAAATATATATATATATATTCAGCATTAATGCAAAGAAGTGTTATAACTTAGCACAGATGAGCGACGACACCACAACGGTATTCTCACGAAACTTCGAAGTCTGCATGAACCTGCTCAGTTAAGTAACAACTTCTTTTGCATGAATCCTATTATTGATCTGTTTCTAAGCAAATAACGTGCACTTTACGATAAAAAACGTTGTTCTTCAGAGGAGAGTTTCGTAATTAATGAAGAGAGTTGTCCTTAAATGGAAAGTTTTGTTTGATTTAAGAATTGTTGCTCTGAAAAAAAGAATTTTGTTTTTTCTAAAAATAGTTGTTCTGCATCAGACAGTTTTGTACCTGATGAAGAGAGTTCTTCTTAAAAAGAGTGTTTGGTTTGATTTAAGAACTGTTGTTCTGAAAAGAAGCCTTTTGTTTTTTTCTAAAGACAGTTGTCCTGCTTCAGACAGTTTTGTACCTGATGAAGAGAGTTGTCTTTAAAAAGTGTGTTTTGTTTGAAAGAATTTTGTCATTTTTAAATATATATATAGTAGGAGGATTAGACTAGATAGGACAGGAATATTCAATATAGACTTATAAATGTACAAGATAGGTTCTGACAAGAAAACCTTTTTTGCACAACACAGTAAACACAACTCTTAGCGTTAGACCGAGCAACTAATTCAATATAATCACTCCAGTTTATGTCAGTAACAAACGTTTGTCGAAGAAGGCGTAAACTGGAGGTTAGCATCAGCCATACTGATGACAGAGAGAAAATGTTCTCTGCGGTGATCAAATGAAAACAGTTTTATTTTGGAGGCGTTAAATTTTACAATTCTTTCTATGTTCTGGTTAACCACTGATTGGAGGTTCTTTTCGAGAGCACTCAATCAATTCTACTTTGTCGTGACGTAGGTGATCATGGTTAAAATGCCACCACGCGTTTTTGTAATCACCCTAACGGACACAACTCACTACTAGATCTGTGCTTTACCTCCACCCCTGGCCCCTGACACTTGCAATGTCAAGCAACTCTGCCCTCTTGGAAACTCTGTAGTTTCCATCAATATCTCCTTCCGCCTCCACCCCACCCAAGAACCTCAGACCAGCAGAATATCTTACTGCTACCAAAGAGCTAACTGGGACATTCCGCGATTTCCTGAGTGACGTTCCTTGGAATAAAGTATTTAGCCTTCCTGTTGAAGACTGTGCGGCTGAGGTCTCCTCTTGGGTTAAGGCTGGCATCGATGCTTTCATCCCTGCCAGAAAGTTCAGACTTAAATCCCACTCATCCCCCTGGTTCTACCCAGCCTGCTCAGCTGCCATCGCCCACCGAAATCACTTCTTTCGGTTTTACCAGAGTCACGCGTCAGACCATAAAAGGCGGCTTTTTTCCTCGGCTCGGAATGAATGCAAGAAGGTTTTTAAAGGAGCTAAGCTGCTGTTTGCAGACAGAATGAAGCAACGCATAGAATTTCGTACGTTCGGCTCCAAAGACTACTGAAGGCTCTGTAAAAGCGTGCTGAACAGCAGTAAGCCCTCAATCCCCCATCTAATCAATGAATTTGAGGTCCTCACCTCTTCATCAGACAAGACTGAGTGCTTCACTCGCGGATTCTCCACTAACTCGACACTGGACTCGTCTGAAATATCTGTACCCGACTTCCCTCTCCGAACCCAGGCCTAACCGACTGACATACTAATTACTCCCTCGGTGGTCTCCAAAATAATTTCTAAGCTTGACGCCCATTAGGCGAGCGGTAGCGACGGAATACCCATCATTGTACCAAAGAAATGTGCTCCTGAACTCTCCTCTGTTCTCTCTAAATCCTATAACTACTGCCTTTCTGCTACTTGCCTTCCTGCCTGCTGGAAATCCTCCTCCGTGGTTCCTATATACAAAAACATTGGAGAACCCTCTGACTCCGCTAATTATCCCCCTAGCAGCCTCCTACCAATCTTTGGCAAAGTGTTATAAACCATCATCAACACCTCACGGCCCATGGGCTCTTCTCGGACAAACAGTATAGCTTCCGCTTCATCAGGTCTACTGCTGATATGCTCACGACCATCACTGAGTATATACACCAGGCCCTCGACAAAAACGGCGAAACACAAACTGTTGTCCTTGACATCTCTAAAGCGTTTGACAGAATCTGGCATGCTGTCCTTCTATGCAAGCTGCAGAGCTATGGTATAACTGGACAATTGTTTGACCTAATCCAGTCCTTCCTGTCAAACCGTACAATCAGTGTAGTGTTGAACGAACAAGACTCCCAATACTATCACATGAATGCGGGTGTCCCTCAAGGCTCTATTCTAGATCCCAAGTAGGCATATATGCTGACGACACTACGGTTTACTCTCGTCTCGATCAAAACTCTACCGAGGCTGATAAATCAAACCTCGCTGCCGAGCTTCAAAAGAACCTCCAATCCGTGGTGGCCTGGGGTTACAAATGGCTCGTTAAATTTAATGCTTCCAAAACGAAGCTGCGATTTAATAACCACCACAGACAATCGTTCCTCCCGCCCATAAACATGGATCAGGCTTCTCTCCCTGAAAGTAAAACGCTGCGTCTCCTCGGATTAACTCTCACATCAGACCTCAAGTGGAATAACTATATAGAATCCATAGCTAAATCCGCTGCTAAGAAAGTCGGTTCTCTGTGTAGGGCCAGGAAGTTTTTCCCGTCCGAAACAATCGTGCACATACACAAATCTACCATCGGCCCGTGCATTGAATATTGCTGCCATATCTGGAGGGTGCTCCTGCTATCCACTTAGGTGTCCTCGACCAAATCCAACGGAGAATCTGTAATGTGATAGATCCCGACTTGGCAGCTAGAATACAGTCGCTTTCACACCGACTCAGTGTGGCTTCCCTGTGTCTCTTCTACAAATACTTTCACGGCTTCTACTCCGATGAACTTAGCTCACTGGTACCTCCTTATATAAATTTACTCGAGCCACAAGTTTAGCAACTAGGTCCCACCCTTTTAATGTGAAACCAATAAAATGTAAGCGCAAATTCTACTCCAACAGCTTCTTTTCTCGCACTTACCGTCTGTGGAATTCTGTTCCGCATACTTGCTTTCCCGACAGTTATGATCTCTAAGAATTTAAATGTAAAGTCAATAGTCATCTCCTGTCTCACTAACTTACATACTCTCTCATGCTTTTTCTTCGTTCACCCCACTCTCATCAGTATTCTCTTCCTTCTCCTACTCGCTTCCTGACACCCCCTGCAACCTCTCATTCCTTCTCATAACATGCCTCCTATGCCCGGTTCACACTCCACCCACGTCTATTGAACAGGTTAAGAGGCTCATCCCTTGTTCCCTGTTTAGGATGTGGTTTCGGCTTTCTCTTTTCTAATCTCCTCACTTTGTTTTTTTTTTTTTTCAATTGGAGTAGATAGATATATCTATCGCCCGGTTCACACTCTACCCACGTCTATTGAACAGTTTAAGTGGCTCATCCCTTTTTTCTCTGTTTAGGATGTGGTTTCCGGATTTCTCTTTTTCAATCTTTTCACTATTACGTAGCCCCCTGCACATCAGTGGCGTTACCGCCTTGCTCGGGGTGATACGATTAAAAAAAATGTAACCCCCTGCACAACAGTGGTAGTAAAACGCTTGCTTGGGCCGACACGATTATAAAAAAAAAGATCGTTTTTATATCCCAAATTCGTATTTTGACTCTTTTTTATATATTTTATCTTTTGCTTTTGGATAATAAATTCTAAATTTATATGATAAATAATACTATTTTAACGAAACAAATAGGCGTTCAGAAAATTTATTGACATAACGTAATCTAGAGAGAGTAATTCAGTATTTTAATATTAATAAAACAAAACAAAGAACAAAAAAACGCAAAATATCCATGAAACATTATCCCATAACGGATTGAAACTAAATTCTAATCATCTCTGAAAGTTTTGCATGAATCCATTCATTTATTGATATCTATATCTATATCTATATATATATATATATATATATATATATATATATAATAACTAAATAGACTCTGTAAGTATGTAGGCCGTAAATTTATACTAAAATAAACCTTCAAAAAAACCACTAACAAACAGAACCTAATTCCGTTACAATCCGGTGCACTAAGGCGTCGGATAAATGGGGAGAAAAAAAGAAATCCGCGGAACAAGAACAAAACATTCAATACTCCGCAGCAAAGAAAAAAAAAACCCAAACGGAACCAACCACAAGAAAAAGTGCTCGATACAAAGTACAAAAGAAGATATACAAAAGTAGAGCAAAGACACACAAAAATCTAAAGTGACCCAAAACCTACCGCGGTTTCACACTACGGATCGTCAGGGTAAAGGCTTTGCCCTGACGATCCGTAGTGTGAAACCGAGGGTTTGGCTCACTTTAGATTTTTGTATATATATATATATATATATACATTATGGCGTTGAAAGCAAGAAATATTTTACTATGGGCCATGATCAATTTTAAAACAAAATACACCAGTCGACCGGTTCCGTCCCCTTTCGTCAGAACTGTAAACGGGAAAACAAATTATGAGAAGAAATTCTGTCGTGGATGACATGAATGAACGGACAGAAAAAAAAGTTGTAACCTCTGAAGATGCTAGAGACACAGCAAGGCAAGTCCAAGCGAACAGTCTCTTTATTTACAAAGAGAAGGTCGTCTGTACATGAGAAACAGCGTCTCCAACACCATCAAATGAAACAACAAGTGTGTACTGGCCAAAACAGAAAACCAGTTAACATTAAATTCAGCAGCACAATTCGGATTCTTTATTAAGTGATCTGCAATTGCAGCCCCGTATGTATTTCGAATGATATCACCAGACGAAAAAAAAATTATTGAGTATTTTAGCAGGCAAATGCTGTTTAATCCTAACATGCAAACACTGAGTCGTTTTACCTATGTATATATATAGTGTTGACTTGTGATAATATTTAACGCCAAGAGGTATTTTGGAAGGTAGGTGCCTATCGTAGAGTGCTCGATATCGGGATGGAGTTTAGACGTTGATAGGTTTAATGAAAAGAATTTGTTTTTTAAATGTGCAACTTTACGCCGGCTTCAAATTTTCGTAAGGACTCCGTTATAAAGTCTTCACTCATCGGGTATGAGTTTCAAAAAACATTAAAACTATATATATATATATATATATATAGTAATGAATTTGAACACTCTCGGCTACTTGCGTGTGTTTACATTGTATACAATACACTAACGTCAGGCTTAGAGGTAGAATCGCTGACTGATGTCAGTTCGGTCGGGTTTCAATCCTGGCTAGAAGCAATCAGATGACTAACC